>PVIC010020081.1:0-12054 GCA_004025085.1 Thryonomys swinderianus | reverse complement strand
AGGACTACAAGGTGAGCCGGCAAAGAGGCTGAATTGTGATGGTGTTTGCGTTGGTTTTCGTGGTCAAGCTGACTGTGTTTTGTAAATTATGCACGCACGGTGAGGTCTGAGGAGACTGTGAAACAGCTCTTCTTTTTCCTGCCCAAACCAGTTCATAGACAGCAGTATCCAGGCGGAGACGAGAGCAGGAGCTGGGTGCCTGGCTGAGCTATGCAGCTGGGGTCTCCTAGCCGGGGCCTCTGTTCCAGCCTCGGCCAGTGCGTAGTGGAGAGCTCCCGTTCGGGCCTCGTGGCAGGGAGGGGTGCCCTCATGCCCAGAGAAGGGGGTGCCCCACTCCCAGGCCAACTCACACCCTCCTCAGAGGTCAGTTTAGTTTAAACTACTGAAAACTCCCCCTCTAGAAGAGTGCTCTGCGTGTGTTGCATTAACAGTGGTCAGAAAAGTTAAACCTTCCCTGAAGGCTGTCACCCTAGGGATTTGCTCTCTGGAGAAGTCTAGAAGTAGGCGAACCAGAATCAGATTTGTCAGCTGGATGGAGGATGGTGAATATGTGCCCCCAAAATACCATTCTTCCTATTTCAGACATCTTTCTCCAGTCCCTGGGTGGTGTGTCCACAGCAAGAGAGCAAGAAAACGAGTTCACATTTGTCCTGCCAAAGCTCTTCAAGTGTCCGGGGTGGCTGTGTCCAGGCTTTGGTGGCATGTTTGAACTAATAGCTCATGTAAGGAGAAGGGTTATCAGCGCAGGTAGAAAAAGACAGAATTTCCTTGTTTCAGCAGTCACAGGCTTTTAAAAAGTCCAGGGATGGCCTGCTTTACACCATCACAGCTGCCCTCTGTGACTTCCCCTCGGGGGCTCTTTGCTGTGTGCCAAGGCTCCACCTTGGTTCTCTGTTCTTCCTCTTTTGATTTGTGGCACAAGCATGGTGTCGTATGTAGCCACTCAGTAAATATTTGGTGAGTGCTGAAGAAAGCTATGTACTGTGTGGACTGTAAGTACAGCCGCTAGGGTTGAGCAATCTCAGATGTCACTGAAGATAGTAGTGAGAATTGATGTGGATTATCCCATTCAGAGCTTTCTCCTAACATTGACTTTGAAATAACAATAACCATGGCTCTCTTTGTTCCTTGTATATAATAATTTCCTCTGTTAAGAAAAAAAGCCATTAAGCCAGGCGTGGTGCCACATGCCTATATTCCCAGCACTCAGAAGGCTGAGGCAAGAGGATTGTCTTGAGTTCAAGGTCAGGCTGAACTACAAACTGAGACCCTGTCTCAAAAAAAAAACAAAAAAAGAACCAGCGATTTAGCTCAGTGGTTCTGGTGCCTGCCTAGCCGGTCCAAGGTCCTGAGTTCAGTAATACAACAACCCCAGGTGTAGTGACTCATGCCTACCAGCCATCAGTACCACATACCACAGTGCTGGGCATAGTGGCTCACCTGTAATTCCAATGCATGGGAGGCAGAGGCAGGAGAATTACAATTCCAATGCATGGGAGGAAGAGGCAGGAAATTACTTGAGATCCAGGCTTGCCTGGGCTACATAGTAAGCTCAGGGCCAGCCTGAACTACAAAGCCAGACCCTATCTCAAAAAAAAACAGAAGGAAAGAAAGACAGCACACAGCCCTAGATGCACTGCACATTGACTTACCTCTCAGGAGACTCAGGACTGTGCAGCGTTAATGGCTCTGAGACACAACTGTCTACTTGGGTTAACCAGACTGGCCACGCCTGGCCTGGTCCTTTTAAGGAAATCCTTCTTTGGTCCTATTTTGAGGGATATACGAAAGTTGGATGTGAGGAGAAAAGCAGCACTCACACCATAAATAATTCTAAGATCTTTTTTCTTTTTTTTTTTTTTTGCTTTTGAGACAGGGTCCCGCTTTGTAGTTCAGGCTGGCCCTGAGCTCACTATGGTGCTCAGGCAAGCCGCCGCGAACTCAGCAATCCTCCTGTCTCTGCCTCCCGAGTGCTGGGTAGTTCTAAGATCTTGAGTGGATTCATGTTACCAGAAAGCACATCTGGAAAACTGACACTAACTGCTCGTAAAGCCACAAAGCTGCACCACACAAGCACACCCATAAGCAGCGATCTTGCCAAGTGGCCAACAAGATAACCGCCAGCTGGTTCCCAGAGTAGTCCACCTTTTGGCGTACTTTATCCTGGGGGGAGGTGAGGACACACCGGCAGATTTTCATCCTGTTCTTGGAAGGATAGAGACGTGAACGAAGGATAGAGACGTGAATGTGGCCAAATAAGTGCGTTAGCCTTTGCGGCTGTGTTCTGTACCCTTGTGCTGTGGTCTGAGCCAGGCCTCGCGGGGTCGTGTATAGGTTCTTGAGTTAACCTGTTAAAAAGGACAGAATCGCTGCACATCAGTCATGGGAAATCAGGTGAACAGAGGGCGGGGACCTCACTCAGCTCACTGTTGTGTTCCCTTTCGGTCTCTTAGATTTCAAATACTGTGATACAGGTGGTTAGATCCAGTTTCTTTAGAACATCTCTCCATAGGTGAGAGAAAGTGGCCCTTGGAGAAGGGGTGGGCAGCAAGGAGACTGGCGGCTGGGAGGGTGGTGAAGGTGGTGAGGGCTCTCGAGACGAGAGGCAGCCATGTTGAGTAGGCAAGAGCAGCCCTGGAGCCACACCGCACTCTGCCTCGCACTAGCCTCGTGCCTGCTGAGGCCCCGCATTCGCCTCCTGCCCAGTCCTCGAGTGGGGCTCCGTGTGGAGCTGTGACTGGTGTTCAGTGAGTCTTTCATTCCAGATCCCTCTTGACAACATGACCAACGAGATGGAGCAGAGGGTTGAGCCCCACAACGATTACTTCAGCACACAGTTTCTGCTGAACTTTGCCATCCTCGGAACACACAACATCACAGTGGAGTCCTCGGTGAAGGACGCGAACGGCATCGTGTGGAAGACCGGCCCTCGAACTACCATCTTCGTGAAGTCCCTGGAAGACCCGTACTCGCAGCAGATGCGCTTGCAGCAGCAGCAGGCCCAGCAGCCGCTACAGCAGCAGCAGCAGCGAAACGCCTACACCCGGTTCTGACCGCAGTGCGCCTGCAGACCTTCACGGGGCCCGTCAGCGAGGCGGAGATGCTTGCTTTCCTGTGGGGTTGAGGTTACACTGATTTCTGTAATGGAACATTCTGGAAAACTTTAGAAATTTTAGGTTGAGAAATAATTTAAGTTCCTAGCCAAAAAGACTTTTTTTCTTGTTCTTCCTAAACGAAGTTCTTTATCTCACATTTAACAGTTTTGTTGCTTTATTGTTCTTCTGTTGCTGAGCTTTTTCTTCTCTCAGTCATTCTCTGGGATCATGGAATCAGTCCGTTTGAGTACTTCTCCACTGGAACGCGCCAGACGCTGTCCGACACAGACAGGGGTCGGAGCAGGGCGCCCAGGAGCTCCTACAGGCCGGCACGCTTCAGCCAAGTCTGCCCACTGGCTCCCAGCCCTGGGCCCCAAGGGCCTGCAGTCCCACAGGGTCAGAGGACCCCACTGCTACCCTCCTTCAGGTGCTCCTGTGTCTCCCTGTGCTCACACAGTCTTGATCTACTGTTTTCGATATTTAATTCACCCAAAGAGCAGCTAGCAGTTAACAAAGAAAAATGGGAGATTAACAATGTGTGTGACTGTATAGACACTTTACACTTTCCAGAGGTGAAAAATCACTCACTTTTTTTTTTTCTCCTGTACCGGGGATCAAACTCATGACCTTGCACTTGCCAGACAGGTAGAAGCCACTGAGCCACATTCCTGGCCCTCATGTTTAATATCTTCATGTTTTAAGTTAAGGCGAGCAGGTCCTTTCCTTTGACTGATGCAGTTTCTACTGATGAACTTGCTGTGTAGAAGGAGCAAATGTCCAGGGAACATTTTCTGGTCAGCCAGGAAACCCTTTTCTTTTTTCCTTCTTTAGCACTGGTTGACAACCACATCCGCACGTGCTGGTTTTGTCCTAACACAGTATACTAAGTAGGACGTCACTCTTTCTTCAGTGGAAACCTTCTAGAGCTTTGGGATCAGAGGCCCGGAGGCCAGGGCTGCTCAGCAGATCACAGGTCCTGGCCAGGCAGCCGGCCGGGCACAGCCTCAGGCATGAGGCCGGGTGTGTGCCCCGGGATTACCCTTTTTAAATAAATCTATTTCTTTGTGTTTGATGTTTTTCTCTTCAAAGTTACTTTAACTCAAAGAAAGGTTAAGGTTTAAGGGGTTTTTTTGTTCCTTTTTAAAGCTTTTGATTGCTGGTATTGTCACATAGCCTCTGGGAATGGGATGTGATTGGCAGCTCTGGCGCTGCAGGATCGCTTGGCTCTCGGAGCTGTTGCCCAGCGAAACACACTTGCTGCCAGCAGCCGGCACTGTCGCAGCTGTGTGTGTCTGCAGTGGCCGCTTGGTGACATCCCTCCGAGACGCTGCGCAGATGTACACAGTGTACTGTCGGCACTGTTATGTCAGTGTCTGGAAACTGCGCCTTGGGGACAGCTGCCAGAGCCACGAGAAGAAGAGTCCAGAACCTGTCGTCCTTCTGCCTGGTGTGCAGAGAGCTGAATCAGAAAGTGTGGTCCACTTTGGGCTCCAGTGTGTGAATGAGCTCTGTGATCTAGGGCGAGTCACCGTCTCCAGACCTCGGCTGCTCTGTAAAGTGACTGAAGCAGGTTAGAGTTCTTCGGTCTGGAGCGTTATTATCAGTTGACTGAAAGGCCAAGGACAGGGCATGAGGGAAACCTCCGTTTGGTTAGGTCTGGTGCTGGGGACAAGCCAGGCCCGTGCACGCTCAGCCACGCAGCCTACCACACAGCTGAGCTGTATTACAACAAGTCCCAGAGGAGCCTTTCTGACATATTTTTCAACTAAGTAATACTGTGTAACTTTTGGGTTTCTGGTACTGTTTCAAGGTGTCCAAAAGAAAAACAAATTAGTAAGCTACCAATTTGGAAAGGTCCCTTTGACAACTTCCTCAATATATTTTTTCTCAAAAGATAGGCTTTTGGTAGTTAAAATCATGAATTATTTGACTTGTGCTGTAGGACCTAGGTACACACTTGGAAAGGAATTACTAAAATAAAGACATCCAAGTAGTTCTGAGTATGAAAATAATTATGAAGAAAAAGGTAATTTTTTAGTCTCTGTTCACAGAATATTGAGAATAAAGTAACCTGCCACTTAGTATGTAGATTATAAGCATCCCCAGCCAATAGAATTTTCTGTCATTGTAAAAATGTTCTCTAAGGGTCAGAGGGTTAGCTCAGTGGTACCGGCGCCTGCCTCGCAAGCCCAAGGTCCTGGGTTTGATCCCCGGTAACCACATACAATGCTGGGCGTGGAGACTCATGCCCACCAGCTATCAATACCACATATCACAAGTGCCGGGCGTGGTGGCTCACGTCTGTAGTCCTAGCACTCGGGAGGCAGAGACAGGAGGATTGCTGAGTTTGAGGCTTGCCTGGGCTACATAGTGAGCTCAGGGCCAGCCTGAACTACAAAGCGAGACCCTGTCTCAAAAAAAAAAAAAAATATTCTCTAAGCCTGCATTGTCTGCTATAGCCATCAGCTGCTCAGAACTTAAAATATGGCTAGTGTGAGGAAAACTGACTTTTTTTGTTTGTTTGTTTTTGAGACAGGGTCTCACGTGGTACTTCAGGCAAGCCTCGAACTCACCAATACTCCTGCCTCTGCCTCCTGAGTGCTGGGATTACAGGCATGAGCCACCATACCCTGCATTGTAGTGTGTGGTACCAGGGATCAAACTCTGAACCTTGCCCTTGCGAGGCAGACACAGGAACAACTGAGCTGACTCTCCGGCCCTTCAGTCTTCTTTCCCTTTATCCTCCGGATTACGTATTTGCTAATCTCCCTCCTGAGCAATTCTGTCCTTCACAGCCCAGTTTGTGGTGTGAGGTATAACTGTCCCTGGTTATTTAGGTCTGGTTAAAGAGTAAAAGTTGGTAGAAGCAGTTTGAGGAAGGTTTTATTCACAGGTTTTGTGTCCAGCCCGACTTTCTATTACCCAACTGACAAAACTCAAAAACTTTTTGCTTTAGTAAAATTATAGTGGTGGCATCACAGCAGCCAAATTAGGAAAACACGGAGGGAGCGTCCCCCACACACCCACTGAGGTCGGGAGGTTTTCGCGGGGTGTAACACAAGGCTTGTTCGTGAGTCTGTTGTGACGGTGACTCGAGTGTCTAGAGGCGGGCCTGGAGCCTGAGTTAGGAGTTGGGAGGAGATCCCAGTGTCCCACTGTCCTGTTTGCTGAGCCAGGAGGGGGTGGCGTTTGTGTCGCCTCCCGGATGGCGTGGCATGTGTAGCCGAGCGGAGCAGAGTAGTCAGGAAGCACCAGTGCCTCAGTTTCTCTTCCCTCCGCACCCACCGGCCAGGGCAGCTGCCCTGTGACAGGAGAGGCGTGGGCGAAGACAGGCCCCGGGGAGTCCGAGTGCCCACAGCCCCACCCGCCGCCATGGAGGGGAGAAAGGACGGGAGCCCTCGAAGGGTGGGGGCGCTGGGCAGGAAAGGAGCTATTTTTAGCGAGCATGGCGAGGGCTTTATAAAAGCAGTTGACAAAGCACAAAAGTATGCTATTTTTGAAGTTCTTTTTTTTTTTCAGTTTTGAATTTTTGCTGCTGCTGCTGTTGTTGGAACCAGGAATCTATCCCAGGGCCTCGTCCTTGCCAGGCAGGCACTATGCTTGACATTCTCAGTAGTGTCCCCTTGTGTGTGGCAGTCAGCAGGATGGCAGGGATTAGAAAACTGGCAGTCTGCCGGGCGTGGTGGCTCATGCCTATAATCCCCACACTCGGGAGGCAGAGACAGGAGGATTGCTGAGTTCAAAGCTTGCCTGGGCTACATAGTGAGCTGAGAGCCAGCCTGAACTACAAAGCGAGACCCTGTCTCAAAAAAAAAACAAAAAAACTGGCAGTCGTTCAGCATTTCTCTTTCGCAGTACTTGGAGTGCGCATGTCCCTCCATCCCCCGGAGACAGAACCAAAACAGCCAGCGCTGCTCCTGCCGGCCAGAGGGGAAGAGGCAGCTGGGCAGAAAGACACACCTACAGCACAGTAGGTAACCGCAGGGAGCAGGACTCCCAGGGCAGCGGCCGCTGCTCCTGCACCTCCAGGGGACCCAGAGCCCAGGACGGTGGGGCGCGAGGGAGAAGTGACAGGCACCTTGGGACCACTTGGGCGACGCCGGCTCTCACCTGCTGGGTGGTCACTGGCCCTGGGGAGGCCGGCGTGTCCTCAGCCCAGGGGGGCGCAGGTCGGCCCCACACACTGCCCAGGTGGCTGACAGAAAGCACTCTGTCCTCATCTCAGACCGGAGGCTGCTCTGTGATACCACAGGCCCCGCGGAGTCTGCCAGTCTGTGAACTTGGACAGGTCCCCATCTGTGCCAGAGATCGGGCCACCAAGGCCACGGACAGTGTGGAATTCACTTGCCAGGTGTTTGTGGAACACGTGCCGTGCACCAGGCCCTGGGAGACGCAGCGCCATGCCACTCTGTCTTGGTGGGAGGCAGCGCCCTCGGAGGAAGGGCACAGGAATGGGTCTGCTGGGTCCGTCCCAGAGCCTGTCCTGGGCAGGTCGGCTGCCGTGCCCTTGGTGCCGAGGAGCCCTGCAGGACAGCAAGCTGGACCTGAGCCCCTTCTGCCCAACCTAAAGCAGGGCCGCAGTCTCAGGCCTGCACTGGTTCTGTATTTGGGGGAGACAGGAAACAGAGTGTGTCTCCTGACCCCGTGTCTCCCAGGGACAAGCGCCCCCTTCGGGCCCTGCAGGAGCCCCCTCCCCCACTCCTCCCACCAGACCCCTTCCTGCGCCCTCCACAGTCAGGGTCACAGCAGCGTTGTGCAGTCAGCCGCCTGGTTAGATGTGGACAAGTGGCAGCTAATGTCTCCGTGTCCTGCGTATGGGAACAGCTCCTGCCAGCGCCCCGCAGCCGTGCCGGCCTCCAGGGCTGCTCTGAATCTCCACTTCTCGGCACCTCTCTGAGCCAGGCCTCACCTGTAAAGAGAGACCTGTGGAGGAAATACCACAGGCACCGAGCCTGGTGCCAGCTCAGTGTCCCCGAGCAGTGGTCACCTTACTCAGCAGAGTGGGCAACAGGACAGACACGCTGGCCTCACAACCCAGTGACATCGCAGGTCAGCTCCTCCAGGAAGGGTGTTCTGGGCCCTTGGAGGACCCGGAATTCTTAGATTCAGAAGGACTTGATTCTTCTCGTGGGAGGAAGGTATTTCTACACCTGCCTTTTCTTCCTGGAGTCCAAAGAAATGGGAAAAGTGTCCCCAGAATAGTAAGCCTGAGCTTCTTTGTCTTCCGTTGTCAGTTTTTGAGAGTGCCTTGCTATGTAACTCAAGCTGCCTTGAGCTTCCTGAGTGGTTCAGGCTAGACTCAGAATCCTCTTGCCTCTGCCTCATGAGCCATCATGTCCAACTCTTTCCTGTCCTTTCTGAGCCTGATTTAGTCAGCATCACAGTAAACAGGCCAGCGTCCACATCAGTAGGCACCAGTAAACCTACTGGACACGAGCCCCTTAAGGCGATGGAGCCTCATAACTAACTGACTAGGGCTTGCTACGGCAGGGCTTTGGAGAGCTAGCCCCCACCCAGCACTACATGAAATGAGACTTAGACTCACAGTAAGAGCCGCTGGCCATGTTCAAGGAGCTATGGAAATAACCAGGTGCTAAAGGAACGGGGCATTTGGGCTGAGCGCTTCCAAGGGCCTTAGGACTGGACGGCTGTCCAGCCGCAGGGGTTTCGGCCAAGTCCCTGGCAACCTCCTGGCCCCTCTGGCAGGAGGGCCCATGGGGGCGTGGCTGCTGGCCCTGCTCCCCACCAGCACACGTCCTGGAGACAGAGGGCCAGGCTGTGCGGCTGCAGATGAAAATAACCCTGGAATGGGTGGGAGGTGCGGGCGGGCCGGGCCAGGGCTGGCAGTGAGAGGCGAGAGGCTGCTGCTGCGCTCGCCTGGGTGACATTCGTTCGCCCACTCGGAGGGAGCTGTCCGAGGAGGTGCTGCCCTCCCTCCCCGCCGTGGCTGCCTGGTGCACAGCTGCGTGGCATCTTCCAGGACCTGTGGGTTTGTGTCCCCGCTGCCTCTGTCTACTGGGAGTAAACCGCTGGCCCTCCCCTTCCCAGCTCACTGTGCCTGACACCGCCTCAGGCCGCAGCGCTCTGCTCACCTGTGCAGCAGGGCCTTCCACACCCTCTGCATCCAGCCGGCCCGCGGGCTTCCGGGCCGCTCCCTGAGCTCAGGGTGCACATCTTGCCTTTAGTTCTGTCTGGTTTTCCTTCCAAGCTGTCCACCCTCGTTCCCTGTTCTCGAGGTGGGCACAACACTGTTCTGCGCCACCTCCCGGTCTGCTGGGGAAAATGGTGGCTAGGGTCGCCTGGCTGCTCGGGCTCCAGCCCTGGCTGTCTTTCTTGCTCATGGGGCAGCAGAGGAAGGGACTGAGCTTTCCGAGTCTCTGAGCACTGTGCCCTGTGAGGGCCAGAGCAGGGCCTGCGGGGATCTGGATCCGGGACTTCAGTGGCCCGAGCGCAGCCGCCGCTCCACCCATGGCCTAGGCAGGAAGCTGGACCCGAGACTGGAACATGAAGAAAACGTTTCTATAAATGCTTGTCCAGCCTCTCCCCGTAGCCAGCCTCACTCTTCTGCAGCGATACCCCCTCTTGGAATTCAGTGAGGTTTCCGTGTCCGGCCAAGTTGCCCCCGTCCCTCCCCCGCCTCTCTCGTGGGCTCATGGGGGTCTGCGGTGTGCAGGGCATCCATGTGCGTGGTACCTGTGTGCACAGGCTGCGTCTCGCCAAGCTTTGGACACTGGCACACACATCCGGGGCCGCAGCATTCCTCCAAGGTGTAAGCCAGAGTGTGGGCAGCGAAGGTACACTGAGGGAGGCCTGAGAGGCGAGTCAGAGGCGGTGTGAGCAGTGGGGAGGGCCTGGCTGGACACGAGGGAGGAAGGTGAGAGAGGAAGCCAGGGGTGGCCTTCAGTCTCTCCAGTGCCGTCTTTCCCAGGCTTGATTCCTCAAGCTCAAATCTGAGGCCTTTGCAGCCGTTTGGCCGCTGACAGAGCCGCAGGCCTCTCTCTGGGTGGCTGCATGGTGGCAGATAACCCCGGGAGCAAAGCCAGGGTTTCTGCTATCAGATGGCAAAGGAAGAAAGGCCGGCTGGGTTCTGGCCAGGACTCCTGAGCCAGGACTCCTGTGGCCCTGAGGTGAAGCACAGGGTGCATCTTCGCTGCCCGGTACCTGACCGTCCCCAGGTCATGGGATTCTCAGCGCCATGGGGAGAGCTGGAGAGTTAAAGCAATAAGGCAGAGGCCAAAAAGAGGGTCTTTCTAACATCAGCACAAGGCACTGAATAGAAAGGGGTAGATCTGAGCTATAGGCAAGAGAAAGAACAGGTTGATAACCATGGACTTTTGACCTATTGACTTCATCACTTCCTGAACCCCAGGACACTGCGCACCTCCAGGCCTTGGCCTGCGCCTGCACCCCGTGTGCACCTCTCCGTCTGCCCCGCACAGCCAGCACATCTCCCCACCCACCGGGCTCCAAAGTCCTTCTCCCCAGGAACCTGCCCAACTGTGCCACCCTGACTTCCATTCTTGATTAAAGCCCAGCTGCTTACAAACCTGCGTACGTATCCGCCCCTCTTCTGGACTCGAGTTCCCAGCAAGCAACGGGCAGCTTGTGTTTGCGTTCTCGGCACCCAGCACCCTGCCCGGCACACAGCAGGCAGTTGAGAAGTGTAACCACGGAGGGCAGAACTGAGTTGCAAACGACCTCAGCCCCATGGCGTCAGGTCCCGGGAGCCTAGCGCTGGGAACTGCTCTTCTCAGTGCGGTAAGCAGGTGGCCAGGTGCCCTGCGAAGGCCCAGCGTCCCTGTCGTGCGGTCTGCAGTCGCCACTGGACAAACAGTGCAACCCCAGCTCCTGACAGGAGCCAGACCTTCACTGGGCTCCCCTGGGACTGCGGAGCAGCTGTGTCCTCCCGTCCCTGGGCCTCGTCCCTCCATCTGTCCTGAAGTCGTAATTAGAAAGCTCGCAGAGATTCCTGAAAGGGTTGTTATGTGCGGCAGCACAAAGGCCATTGTGTCACAGTGTGTAAGAGCGAGGCAATTACAGTGCACTAGGAAATAATAAGGGCTCTTATTCCCAGGAGCACATTGATCTAAACCACAAAAGCTCCTTGGAACGGGGCTTGAGGATTGTAAAAGCCTGAGCAATCAGCCACTCCTGAGGGAGGGAGCCCATGCCAGGCGAGGCGGCTGGAGAGCTCCTTCCGTGGCCCCGGGCCAGCTTTGTCCCTCCGGTGCCTCACTTTGGCAAGATGTCCCTGTTGCAATGAGCCGGCCTGGCCTACCTGCCGGGCTCCAGGGAGAGCTGCAGTCCTTCCCCGCCCTTTGCCTAAGAAGTGAAGGACTCATTTTCCATCCTCTGTGATGAGAGCAGCTCTCTAGATAAGGGAAACTCTTACCTCTAATTCCGCTTCTCAAATCTGCTGAGAGAAATACAATCTGAGCTGTACCTGGCCCAGTCCTTGCTCCCTCTGCTCAGCAGGCTGGGAAATCACCTGGGCCCTGCTCACCTGAGGAAAGTTAGTCCCCTTAACAAGTAGGTCCTGGAGTGGAAACCATGACTAACTTTAACCACATCAACTCTATTAACTCCATATGGCTGTCCAGATACAGTGTACTGATCGCCATAAAAATATATTTTTGAGTAGGAAAATAAGCTTATAAAACTGTGTGGATGTAGTATTGTCTTGTTTTTAATACTATATATGTATGTGTGTGTATGTATATATATATATATATATTTATTTTATTTTATTTTTTTTTTTTTTGCTTTTTGAGACAGGGTCTCGCTATGTAGTTCAGGCTGGCCCTGAGCTCACTATGGTGCCCAGGCAAGCCTCGAACTCAGCAATCCTCCTGTCTCTGCCTCCCGAGTGCTGGGATTACAGGCGTGAGCCACCACATCCAGCATTGGGGTATGCAGTGTTGATTGTCGGTGGGTGTGTCTCCACACCCAGCATTATATG
>PVIC010020080.1:0-29560 GCA_004025085.1 Thryonomys swinderianus | reverse complement strand
AAGCAATTTTGAGGCAATAACATACAACAACAAAATATGAGGACATTCTTTATGAACTAATGCTAAGAAACTTCTAGAATGTGTAAGGTGAAGAAAGCATAGTACAAAGAATATTTTACATAGTATCATCCTTTAGGAAAAGTAGGATGAATGTATGCATGCACATATACATCAAAGCACACGCACACACACACACACATACACGCTCTTTTTTTTTTTTTTTTTTTTTGAGACAGGGTCTCGCTTTGTAGTTCAGGCTGGCTCTGAGTTCACTATGGTGCCCAGGCAAGCCACTGCGAACTCAGCAATCCTCCTGTCTCTGCCTCCCGAGTGCTGGGATGACAGGCGTGAGCCACCACGTCCGGCATTGTGGTATGCGGTGTTGATTGTTGGTGGGCGTGTCTCCACGCCCAGCATTATATGTGGTTTCCGGGGATTGAACTCAGGACCTTGCGCTTGCGAGGCAGGCGCCGGAACCACTGAGCTAACCCTCCGGCCCCCACACGCTCATTTTTGCTAAAACAAACAAAGACTGGATCACCTTTGTCCCAGGATGGCAAAGTAGTCAGAATAGGGAGGAATTTTTTTTTTTTTTGAGACAGGGTCTCGTTTTGTAGTTCAGGCTGGCCCTAAACTCACTATGTAGCCCAGGCAAGCCCTGAATTCACAGCAATCCTCCTGCCTCTGCCTCCTGAGTGCTGAGATTACAAGTGTGAGCCACCACACCCAGCATTGTGATATACAGTACTGATTGCTGGTGGGCGTGAGTCACCATGCCCACTATTGTGGTATGTTGTTACACGGGATCCAACTGAGGACCTTGCGTTTGCTAGGCAGGCGCTGTAACTACTGAGCTAAATCTCTGGTCCCCTTTTTGCTTCTTAAACTGTTCATCTTCAGCCTCTTTATGTTGGTCCTGTTATGGATAGGATCCAAAACATCAGTCAAAAGCCTCATTGTGTGGAAGGCGTGGTTGCCAGCTGATGGAATCTGAAGAACTGAATGTGTCCTTGAAGGGTCTAATTTTGACAAGGGGACTTGTCTCAATGGGTTTATTAGGAAGTGGGATCTAACAGGACAAGGCATGTCCTATTGAAGGGTGTATGTTGTTCTTGATCTCCTCTTCTCTAGCTCTTTTCCAACCCTTTTCAACTCCTTGCTGCCAAAACATGAGATTTCCTCTGCTCTCCTACTAAGATGTTTATGCCTTGACCCAGTTGCCACAGAATAAAACCTCTGAAACCATGAGTAAAAATAAACATTTTCTCTTTTAAACTGTGTGTATCAGGCACTGGTCACCATAACAAAAAGGTGACTCAAAAAGCTTCTGATGGGCCTGAGGTTTAGCTCAGTGGTTCCAGCACCTGCCTAGCAAGTGCAAGGTCCTGAGTTCAATCCCAGGTAACTATATACATCAATAGCCTAGTGTGGTGACTCACTCCCACCAGCAGTCAGTACCATATACCACAGTGTCAGGCATATTGGCTCACACCTGTAATCTCAGCACTCGAGAGGCAGGAGGATTGCTGAGTTCGAGGCTTGCCTGGGCTACATAGTAAACTCAGGGCCAGCCTGAACTACAAAGCAAGACCCTCTTTAAAAAAAGAAAAAAAAAACACCCTTCTGATTCCTTGTAACACACTCTAGTATCTTTCATAACTTTCATGCTATCTGACATAACAGAGTCCCACAGTCACCTTTAACATTTCTGTCTTACAGAGCCTTGGTTCCATTATTGGAAGTTAATTTTCAAATGTTAGTGCAAGATGATTTAGCTCTCCCAGTTGATTGTTTTGTTTTTCCAAAGGACAGACTTATCTTGAAAAAGTTGTGGAAAACTCCAAAGGGGACTTTATACACTTTGCAACTTGAATTGGCTGTAGCAGTGCATCCTAACCTAAGACAGGCCAGTGCAGCTCTCTGGGGGACTGGTGAAGTTATCAGATCTCTTTCCCTTAAAACGTGGTATACAATTTCAGGCAGCCCACTTAGCAACAAATTCTCCAGTATGAGTTTCATATAATTTCATCTTACTTTTCCTTTGTAGAGCTGGGGATCAAACTGAGCTTTGAGAACACTCAGCAAGTGTCTATCATTTAGGTATATTTCCAGCCATTAATTCGTATTTTATATTGGTATTCATATTTGGTAAGGAAGTAACAGCACAATCCAAGCACAGAAAGCAGGATAAGTGAAAAGTATGTCCAGATGATATCAAAGGAAATTATCAACCTAGGTTAGCAGTTTATGGAATTTATCAGGATGTTCTGGTATAATAATGAAGAAAGAAATGTCTTATATAATTAGGTCACAGTAGCTCATTTCAGGCACACTTTTCTTTTCAATGCTGAGAATGAACCCAGAGCCTTGCACATGCTAGGCAAGTGCTCTACCATCAAGATACACTTCTGTCCATAAGCCTAGTTCTTGATGCATCTGCTAGTTAATCCTTGAGTTCTTTCTTGTCTTATGCCAGTCCCCAGAACCCATGTGGTAGTGTGGAGTGTGTAGGGTCTTACATAAGACTTTTTCCCGTTAGTCTAAGTGAGCTAAGTTACATGTTTTACTCCTGTCCTGGGACAACACTAATTTGAGAAATGTTATTTGCTAAATTAGCTTGACTCTGGGCTTCCATACCAACCTTGACAAAGGAAATAGTATTTCACACTCTATAAACTCCTGCTATTTAACAGTTGAGGGCTCAATGTCCACCCTAGATTATTTAAAATACAGTTTAAGGGCCAGAGGGTTAGCTCAGTGGTTCCAGTGCCTGCCTTGCAAGCGCAAGGACCTGAGTTCAATCCCCGGTAACCACATATAATGCTGGGCGTGGTGGCTCACGCCTGTAATCCCAGCACTCGGGAGGCAGGGACAGGAGGATTGCTGAGTTCCCGGCTGCTTGCCTGGGCACCATAGTGAGCTCAGGGCCAACCTGAACTACAAAGCAAGACCCTGTCTCCAAAAAAGCAACAAAACAGTTTAAAAAGGGTGAAGCTGGGTCAGAGAGTTAGCTCAGTGGTTCCAGCACCTGCCTCACAAGCGCAAGGTCCTGAGTTCAATCCCCCGTAACCACATGCAATGCTGGGCGTGGTGACTCATGCCCACCAGCAATCAATACCACATACCACAGTGCTGGTGGCTCACGCCTGTAATCCCAACACTCCGGAGGCAGAGGCAGGAGTATTGCTGAGTTCGAGGCTTGCCTGGGCTACATAGTGAGCTCAGGGCCAGCCTGAACTACAAAGTGAGACCCTGTCTCAAAACATTAAAGGTGAAGCTTTAAGATTCTTTAAAAGGTATTCTAGAAAACTTAACTTGTGTTATAATTAATGGAAAGTAATTTATTTAAATCTGAATAGGCTTTCAAGGCAAAAGTAGCTATCTACTGAACTAAGATGGATCAGGGAGGAAGGTGAGGAAAGTGGCATGAGGTGTTGGAGAATGTGTTCTCCAGTTTGGCTCAGAGGTGATCTCTGAGTAAGCAGGTAGAGACTTGAGGAAAGAACCCTGATAGTAGCATAGTTAAGAAACGAACATTTGTGAATGGAGGCAATCAGGAATTTAGGCTGATAAATTCTGGAAGGGGTAAAAGTGAAAAGTTGGCGATATTAAGAACACTGTAAATATATATATATATATATATATATATATATATATATATATATATATATATATATACATACATACATACATATTCCCAAAGCTGCTGAAAACCATGTGACTAAAGAAAAGACAAATGCTTTGGCATGTTCAAGGAGGCAGAACGTTTAGGTCTTTAGAAGACAGGGCAGAGATCTGTTCTGGTAAGGAGGTTTGACTGCCAGAGATCTGGTTGGTGGCACAAATGAGCCAATTCAACAAACACCAAGATGGGTGCCCAATGTGGATTCTCCTTGAAAGTACAAATTCAAAATTATTTTTTAAGTGTGAGAGGTTACTCACATAAAATATTATAATAATAATTTTTACAGCTACTGAATTTGGAGCTCCAAATATGGCAAGTCCAAGCTATTAACTCTCCCTGTTCTGTTTCTGTAACACAGTGGTCACTCCAAAAAGGTTCAAGGTTGAAAGCAAAACTATTCCTTCCAGATTTCCATTCTGCTCTGCCTTAGCATCAAAACACCCTGAAATTCTAGAGGTGGCCCAACTGTTCTCAACACCATCAGGAACTATCACATGAATATCTGTTTTATTCTAATGCAAGTATAGAAGAAATGTTTATAACTGGGACAAAAATAGGAGTTCTTCAGAACAAACATTTATTTAAGAATTAAGGGAAAACAAAAGCATTAAAGCATTGGAATACATTGACTGAATACAACTTATCTCATTTGGTCTGAAATCTTGAAAAAGTTACTCTAACTACTTACCTGAGGTAGATTTAGGTTGGCACTGCTTCAAGGGAACCTCCATCCATTCCAGAAATTACCTTCTAGTTTTGATTACAGGCTCCCCAGTGGTCCTCTCCAACCTCAGGTTCCACTATATGGATAATATCAACATTTTCCCCCAATAGTTAAAAGCCCTCAGACCTGTTTTATATCCCCAAAGTTCTCTACTTGAGGGATAGTCTGTAGCTGTTAAAGACTACAGACAATTGCCAGTAAAATTAGTTGAAAGAAGCAAGCCACTGTCCTATGATACCAACTCTGTCCCTTTCTCCAAGATTTATGACTATTAAGTAGCCAGAAGGACTAATTTTCAACATTGCTATGCCATATACTCAATACTATTTTAAGTGTTACAACTGTCAAACTTATAGTAGGAATACGCATATTTTCACCAGAGGAAAAGATACATCTTGGGTGTATTATCATACTGGGCAACATTTTGCGGTACAAAAGCTATTTATAAAAAATTAATGAAACTTGTCAGATCAAATGAACTTAAAACACCTTTTTCTAAAAGTTTCCTTATTATTATGAGCTATAACCACTGGCCCTAGGATTAACAAACATGTTCAGGAATCAGATGTTAGGATCAAAGCTTACACCCCTATACAAAATAAATTAGCCAGCTTCATGAACCCAAATGCCAATATCCTCTGGAGTTTGGGAATTGAAGAGTAATCAAACCCTAAAATGAGAACTCTGACTAGTAACAAAGTATTTACCAGTCCAGAGTCCCAAATAACTACAGGAATATATAGTATTTATGTTGGATTTAAATGTGAGGGGTGGGAAAAAAAAAACCTGAGAAGTGCTTATTTATACATCCACGGATTATAGTATTTCATAATTACTGTTAAATTGGAGACAAGTGCTTAACAAACTTCTGGAGAATCTGCCAAACTGTTTTTCCCTTCTAGTGTTTAGAGTCCTGTATCCCAAGCCAAAATATACCTTATATTGTGGTGAGTGCAATTCTTTCTCTGAGATTAAAAGGTATTTTTCTTTCATTGGCAGAACTGAAATAAATTAAAAAATGGATCATTAGGAGGCTTGAGTTGCTAACATCAGGATGGAGCGAAAAGAATATCAGCTTTGAAACTGTGATACAGAAATTGAAGTTTGCTCCTCTGTTAGTAATAAACCACCGTCTTTTCACTCAGGCTCACCCTTTTCTTTCACCCTTCCCCTAGTCAATTTGTGAGGAGCCAGCTAAGAGTATCTCTCTCTGAGAATGATAAACTTAGTCACAAAAATACAGATATTAACAGCGTCATAACAAATTTTCCTGGAATTTGGATTTTGAGTTGGAAACAAAATTTGTAAATCTACAATTTCAAATGCCAGTGATAACTGAGAAGGTATTTCAGGAAAAAGAAAAATTTTGAAGATGTGCCTCAAACTGTGAACAGTTGAAGAAATGAGCACTCTGCCTTTTTCTGGAGTTGATCCTGCCAAGGAACCTTTGGGAGTGTTTTGACCTAGGATAAGCGCTTCCTAGCTTCTTAGTTCCTTTCAAAGCAAGCAAAAGGCTGTCATGCTACTACCAATACACTAGCCCCATTCTAGCTAAGGATAAAATAGGAGGCCAAATCAACATACTTCTTGCCCCCAGCAGCAACACATGCTACATCTTCTATCACAAGGTATCAGTCCCTTGTGTATTGGATTTTTGAATATTAGAGTGAAATTAAAGCAATTAAAAGTGGTTCAGACAAAAGAAAAGCATCTTCACCTGAGTTACCCATCAGATCTACTCTGATCTGCTTAGCTTCTCCCACAACAAGCTCCTGGGATCTAGAAAACTATTTCCATACTGATTCCTTTTAAAGTTACTGCTACCATATACATCAACTAACTATGAGAACAGTTCTCATACATATTGTATGTACACAGATGTTTCACCCACAGTTAGAGCTCTCACTTGGCAAAATAGGTTTTTTGGGGTCAAAAAAACCAGAAGCTTCTAGCAAACCTTTCTTCAGACTCAAGGTATTTATGGGTTTTTCACTTATGTGAGTTCCCTTATGTTCCCCAGGAGCTGATCATTGACAAGCTTTTATTTAAAACACTTGTAGGGCCTTTTCTGACTGGTTTTTGTGTTTTTTGAGGGGTACAAACCCAAATAAGGCTCTCCAACTAATGTTTTTGCCACACTCAGGACATATATACAGTTTTCACCAGGATGGCTTCTCTGATGGGTAAGAAAGTCAGAGTTCTGTAAGGTTTTTTCTTTTTTTTCCATATTTGCTAGGGCCTCTCCCCAGGATGGGTTTTTTCTGATGTCCAATGAGATGTACATCCTGTCGACACTGAAGGCATTTAAAAAGTTGTTCTCTGGGTTGAATTTTCTTGTAGTGATGAGGGCCGAAAGCTCTCATACTCACTGCACTGGAAGATTTCCTACCTGTATGAATCCTCTTGTGAATGACCAAAGTTGAGCTCACACTAAAGGTTTTCCAAAACTCAAGACATCAGCAGTTTCTCCTTGACGTGACTGGTAAGGTATTTTGTTAAGACAACTCCCTGGGTAATAAAGCATTTCTCACACTTCCTATAACTGCAGGCTGTCTGGTCCCCACCAAAGTCTGAGAATCACTTAATATTCATCTTAATGAGTTCTCTGACATGTAAATATGTTTTTAATAGTATAATTCCTTGTCTGGTCAAGACATATGCGAGGCCTCCAAGGCATGAGAATGGCTGAGCTCAAGACCCTTCTCACCCACATTACAGATAAATGGTTTTTCAGGAATGTGTACTGACTGATGCTGAAGAAGGGCAGAGCTCTGGTGGAAGTTTTTATCACATACACTGTATTTGTAATGCAGGTCCTCTGTTTCAGTTCTCATTTTCTGTTGGGCAACGAAGTCCATACCCAGGAGGAAGCCACTCTCACACGTGGACCACTGATGTGGCTTCTCTTCCATGTGAATTCTCTGATGTACAATAAGGTCTGAGCTACAGTTGAAATTTTTCTCATATTCAAGGCATTTAAAAGTGTGAGTATGAGTGGCCTGGTGCCTTATTAGGTTGGCACTCCGAGTAAAACTTCTCATGCACTCCAGGCATTTATACGGCTTCTCACCTGTGTGGACTCTCTGGTGCACAATAAGGTCTGATTTCTGGCCAAAGCATTTTTCACAGGCACCACACTTATAGGGCTTCTCCCCAGTATGAACTCTTTTATGTACAATGAAGGCTGATCGGTGTCGGTAACTTTTTTCACACTTGTTACATTTATAGGGTCTTTCACCAGTGTGAGTTCTCTGGTGGCTAATGAGATCAGATTTCCCACTAAAAGCTTTTTCACACTCCAGACACTTAAATGGTTTCTCACCTGTGTGAGTCCGTCGGTGCCTTATGAGGTTTGTACTTCGACTGAAGCATTTATCACACTCACTGCACAGATATGGTTTCTCGCCTGTATGGCTTCGCTGGTGGACAAGCAGATCAGAACTCTGACCAAAATTCTTGTCACAAATGTCACATGTATAGAATTTTTTACCTGCATGTGTTCTCTGGTGTCCTGAAAGAGCTAAGTGGTGCCAAAAACTCTTCTCACATTTGCTGCATTTATACGGTTTCTCATAATTGTGGATCTTCTGATGTGAAATAAGATCTGAGCTTTGGATGAAGGTTTTCTCACACATATCACATCTATAAAGTTTCTCCCCTATATGGGTTCTCTCACACATAATAAGAGCTAAGTTTTTACAGAAGTTTTGTTCACGTTCAAGGCACTGGTATATCTGATTATCTATCTGAGTAATCTCATGGACATGAATAAAAATCTTTTTACCCTTCTGAGGGCATACATGATATATTTTCTTTTTTTGAGTTCTCTGATTACACCTCTCTTCCGAAGTGTACATTTTCTATGGCTCTTTCCTAGGGAGTTTTCCAATGGTCTTTCTGACCCATCACTGCCTTTGTAGTCATTTTCTTGATGAATCCACGGAAGATACATCTGATTTAAGCCTTTGAGTAACATACAGTCCTCCTTCACAAGTTTCCAGCATCACATACATTAATTCCTTACTTTGTATTTCCAAACCTGTGGGATAAAGTAGAAATATTTATATTCTTGTATCTAAGAAAAGAATCCTTAAAATTAAAATATCTGCAGAAAAGAAATTCCATATGACAGTCTATAAGTCTTCTAGGTTTTACGTGGGTTGGGTATTACTTATTCAAAAAATACTTGGGGAAGGCTGGGGATTTAGCTCAAGTGGTACTGCGCCAACCTTGGATGCACAAGGGCCTGAGTTCAATCCCTGGTACTGCAAAAAAAAAAGAAAAAAAAAACTTGGGGAGAGAAGTGTTCTGGATTTCAGATTTTACAATATTTGTATATGACTAATGGGATATCTTAAGGATGGGACTCAAGTCAAAACACAAAATTCAGTTAAGTTTCATATACAGTGTAAAGGTTTTTAAACAATAATTTTAATAATTTTGGCATGAAGCAAGGCTTCACTGTGGAATTTTCACGGCATCATGTTAGTACTCAAAAAGTTACAGATTTTGCTTTCTGAGTGTTTGGATTAAGGATGCTTCTTGTGTTTTCAGTTTCTTTTCTGCTAATATAAAAATAATCAGCAATACATATCAAAAACTTCAAGCAACAATTCCTTCCTTCATGAATGTAGGTAACTTCAAAACTAAGGTTTTCTTTCCCTGGCCATAGCTGAGAAGTCAAGATGAGTTAAAAATTAGCAGGCTTGGGCCAGAGATTTAGCTCAGTGGTTCCGGCACCTGCCTTGCAAGCACAAAGGTCTGAGTTCGATTCCCAGTAACCACATACAATGCTGGGCGTGGTGACTCACGCCCACCAGCAATCAATACCACATACCACAGTGTTGGTCCCGGTGGCTCACGCCTGTAATCCCAGCACTCAGGAGGCAGAGACAGGAGGATTGCTGAGTTCGAGGCTTGCCTGGGCTACATAGTGAGCTCGGGCCAGCCTGAACTACAAAGCAAGACCCTATCTCAAAAAAAAAAAAAAAAAAAAATTAGCATGCCTGTTCAGGGAAAGGAAAAGGAACTACTTTCCATGTCCTTCACATTTACTCTCTTCACTAACTTTTTACTATGTTTCACTTTCTTTTCTTATGTGCAACAGCCATCTTTTGCCTGAGTATAAGCTAATAAGATAATGATACCTTTGAGTCCACTTTCAGAGTTTATTGTATTGCACTAAAGGAATAGCAGGAGGATAGCTACACAATTCTCTCTCACTCAGTTTTGAAAATCTAAAATATTTGCAAATTCTAGGAATATCTTTACCACCAGATTAGAATAATAGGGATAGTATAACCAGTTTCTTAAGTAATTTTCTTATAAATAAAAACACATTCAAAATAGCTTTAAATGCTTTCTTCCCAAGATGCGGGCAAATTATTTTTTATATCATGTTTACATTTGTTTAAGAATTAAAGCAAGTATATTACTTTGACAATAACACAGTAGTCTCATTCATGCATTATACAGAGATAGTGTTCAAGTCAAAGGGAGACAAAATCTCATTCTTCTTAATTTTGGAAATTTATCCAGTTATAATCATCACATGATAAATGAGGAATCCTATTCAGTTTGCTACAAGTCATATGTGCATTTTCACTTTATCAGAAGCACCTAATTATCTACAGCTAGTTTACAATAAGATGGCATTTTAATAAATCAAAATGACCACTACAGGTTCCTACAAACAAAAGCTTTCAGGGGACCAAGGACAGTCAGTGATTAATGTGATCATTCAAAGGAGTATGGTTATTTCTTAAGGAGTACAAGCTTCCCTGTTAATATCAGAGGTAGTCCTTTTATATTAATTTATACACAACTCCAATTGAGTTGTGTATCAATTATTCGAGTTTAAAAAATGGTGGGAACATTTAAAAAATAAGGAATTATTTTTACAAGTAACTGATCAGGGCTGGAGATTTAGCTCACTGGTTCCAGTGTCTGCCTCACAACCGGAAAGGTCCTGAGTTTGATCCCTTGTACCACACATCACAATGTCAGGCGTGGTGACTCACGATTGTAAACCCAGCACTCAGGAACCAGAAGCAGGAGATTGCTGTGAGTTTGACGCTTGCCTGGGTTATATAGTGAGCTCATGGCTAATCTGAACTACAAGGCGAGATCCTGTCTCAAAAAAAAAAACAAATGACAGGAGCTAAAAAGCTGATTTGTACCAACCTTCTGACAGTACATGAGCATGTCTGCATTCATGATGGTTGTAGGGTCATAGAGTTCTGATCCGCTCATCACTGCTCTACTCGTGTACCTCCAAATATGAGATGCCAAGAGAGGCATATTGAGACCTTGTAAAAGCCACTATGCTACCCAAAGAAATGTGACAGCAAAGAAGGCATGGATGAGATCACTGGGAAAGACAAGAAGATAGGATACTTACAATCTTCAGCTCATCAAATGGTATAATGTGCCAGACAGTGAAAAAGATGAGTGTGGCAGCGAGCAAGAATGCCAGCACATGGCAGAAGGCTGCAAATGTAACATCATAGCTGCAGCAGAGTGGGTACCACTGGAGAAAGCTAAACTAATGATTTTTTTTTTTTTGAGACAAGGTCTCACTTTGTAGTTCAGGCTGGCCCTGAGTTCACTATGTAGCCCAGGCAAGCCTTGAACTCAGCAATCCTCCTGCCTCTGCCTCCTGAGTGGGGATTACAGGCGTGAGCCACCACACCGGTGGGCGTGAGTCTCCACGCCCAACATTGTATGTGGTTACTGAGATCGAACTCAGGACCTTGAGCTTGCGAGGCAGGCGCTGGAATCACTGAGCTAAATCTCTGGCCCTAAACTAATGATTTTTACTAAGAAAATAGAAGTACACAAAATAAGAGTGTACACATACACACACATATACACACACACACGCACACCCCTCCGCATGGATGACAAACTGCCCTTGCTTAATCTAAAGGGATCGTTTTTATCTGTGTACTGGACTCTACATCCTTTCTTCATCAAAACAACACTTCAGCAATTTTACTCTTCCTCTCTGCCATTATAACTTTATTCCATTATACTGAATCATTCTATTCAGCAAACTGATTATCTCTCTTCTAAAAAACAAAAGTTTAACCAACAAGAAAATGTCTCTCAATCACCCCATCCTCAAGCTAGTATTCCCCTTTAAATTAAACCTCCTCAAAAGAAATGAATCTATGTACTATCTCCAGTTCTTGTCTTTGAAGGTTTCTGGAATATTTTCCAATCAAAGCATTCACCATCAACATTCCATCAAAACTGCTCATTAGAAACTACAAACCCCTAAATAATCTGACACCCACCATGATCACTGTGACTCATTTCCTTACTCTTCCTTTACACACTTAAGTTACATTAGTTTTTGTCATTATTCAAATAAACCAGACCTGTTCCTCTCTGTTTCTCTATGGATAAAAGGCTGTTCTAGTTATCATCAAACTTCTCTCTCTCACCTTAAATCGTTGCTCAACTGTTACTACTTTTGAGGCTTTTTCTGGTTATCCTCGTCTAAATTAAAATACATCTTCAATCTAGCTGACGCACACAGATGAATGAAGAATACACAGTATAGGGCCAGGGATTTAGCTCAGTGGTTCTGGTGTGAGCCTGGCAAGCACAGTGTCCTGAGTTCAGTCTCAGTACCACATACCAGAATGGTGGGTGTGGTGGCTCATGCCTATAATCCCAGCACTGGGGAGGTAGAGGCAGGAGGACTACTGTGAGTTCAAGGCTAGTCTGGGGTACATACTGAGTTCAAGGCCAGCCTGAACTACAAAGTGAGATCCTGTCTCAAAAAAAAAAAAGAATACACAGTATATCATTATCCCAGTTGGCTCAAAAGATCTAGAAGATGTGACAGCACACTATGCTATCATGTCTTTTACTGCACACTATGAGAAATGATATTTTTTGGTTCAAATGCTAACTTTCAGGTGACTCTCATGGTATTGTAGAATTCCTTAAGACTGAAAAACTATTTTTCTCTACTCATTTGATAACAGCTAGAAAATATGTATACAAACCTAATTCAAATGAATACTTGTAAGCCAATAAAATACCTTAAAAATTAGCATGTGTCCCTGAGATGTAGGTGAATGAATATTTTTCTGTGTATTTTTCGCCAAGATGCTGAGTCAAGAGTTGATCTTGCTGACACACCTACTCTTCAATTTTAAGGAATGCTTACAATGACAGATACCCATAGAAAAAACTGCTTTAACTCTACACCACATGCATTTTGGGAAATTCTTATCAGAAAAATTGCTAACAACAATACACAATAAATTAAACCCAAGTATATTACTTCTCTGTCACAATCAGGCTACAAAACCTTAAGTATCACAGAGAACATTCTTCTTCTTTTTTTCTATTAAACTGAGTTTACAGAGCTAAGTGCCTAGGGATCTTTTTTGATTGCAGTCAGAAGACACAGCAGAGGACTTGTACACTGATACTAAGAATCTAGAGTAGCACTAAGCATATAGGTGGCCCTTAATTAGCACATGGAATATAAAAATGAATTCTCATTGAAATTCTATTTCTCTCCTTACTAGTAAAGAAAATGCTGCCGGGATGGGAGCTATTCCAATGAGATACACTCTGAGGAGAAAAGATGTATTTTAAACATAGCTTACCCAGTGTCTAGACAGAAGAAAAGCAGCATTCATCTCATGGTCTTGATAATCTGATTTCTCAAGGCATTCTGTAAAACACAAGGACAAGAAAAGGGCAAGAAGCTACAAATGAGAGGATTTAGCACTAGATTATTTACACGCAAAGGACCTAAGAGTGAATAAATGAGTTTTCTTAAAAAGAGCAGATTAGGGCAGGAGATTAACTCGTGGTTCCAGCGCCTGCTAAGCAAGCACAAGGTTCCTGGTTTGATCCCAGTAACCACATAAAACAATACTGGGTGTGGTGACTCACGCCCACTGTCAATCAGTACCATATACCACAATGCCGGGCATGGTGGTTTACACCTGTAATCCCAGCACTCGGGAAGCAAAGGCAGAAAAATTGATGAGTTTGAGACTTGCCTGGGCTACATATGTAAGCTCAGGGCCAGCCTGAACTACAAAGTGAAAACCTGTCTCAAAAAAAAAAAAAAAAAGCAGATTAAGGTAATCCCTTTAATTCCATTCTGTAAAGAATAACCACCGTCCTAAACCAACCCATGAAACTCTTAAACAAGGATGAAAATAAAGGTCAAGGTAGAAGTTAACAAACTAGAGAAAAACAATTACAATTCAAAAATCCTGCTTACTTTGAAAAATTTAAATGCCCACATTATTTTACAAGGTAATTCTAGAGAAAAACAATTATAATTCAAAATCCTGCTTACTCTGAAAAATTTAAAGGCCCAGAGTATTTCACAAGGTAATTCTAAGAAATCTACAAAGATCAAATACGCCAAATCATTCCAAAATGTGTACCATAAAACTGAAAGGGAGAACTCGAATAATACTGATAACTAATCCTGATGAAGAAAGTACAGCCAAATTCACAGCCTCATATCACTAACGTGTAAAACATACAAAAATCCATACCATGACCAAGAGGAATTTATTCAAGGAATGCAAGTTTGGTTCACTATGAGGACACTCTCACTATTAGGAAACACATTAATGTAATGCACCATACTCACAGATCTATAGACAAAAATCATACAGCAATCTCCATGGGTACTGCAAGAACTCACAACTACAATCTACATCTCTCCCCAAATGAGAGATCTCTGCCTTTTAATGAGATACAATTTGCATTTCTTATCCTAAAACCAGCACGTTAAGTGAGCAAATCTACAATCATTTCCACTAAGATCAGAAAAAAGCAAGGAGGTTACCACCTTCTCTTTTATTACACACTGACTTGGAAATACTAATATAATTAGAATTGAAACAAGTAGGGATGTAATAACTGAAAAGTAGTAGTATGGGCCGGAGGGTTAGCTCAGTGGTTCCGGTGCCTGCCTCACAAGCTTAAGGTCCTGAGTTCGATCCCAGGTAACCACATATAATGCTGGGCGTGGAGACTCACGCCCACCAACCGCATGCCACAATGCCGGGCGTGGTGGCTCATGCCTGTAATCCCAGCACTCGGGAGGCAGAGACAGGAGGATTGCTGAGTTCGCGGCGGCTTGCCTGGGCACCATAGTGAGCTCAGGGCCAGCCTGAACTACAAAGCGAGACCCTGTCTCAAAAAAAAAACAAAAAACAAACAAACAAACAAAAAGTAGTAGTAAAATTCTCCACCTAGAAATAACATGCTATTCTAACTAGAAAAACTCTAAAGTGAAACGCTAAAATTGACTGAAACAATACTGAAAGAAAACAGTTGAAGGATTCATGCTACCTAATTTCAAGACTTACCATACATCTAGACAAGAGTAGTCAAGACAGTGTGTCAAGACAAGATACACAAATGAGTGGAAGAGAACAGAGTCCCAAAACATACCCACATGAGTATAATTAGCTAGCTAATCTTTAAGTAGCCAAAGAAATTATAAAAATTGTACAGTGATAAGAGGTTAGCCATGTGCACCCCCCAAAAAATGAACACAGAATTTATACCTTTCACAAAAATTACCTCAAAAGTAAACATACAACAGATGAATAAAGGACATGTGATACATATGCACAGCAGAATACTATTCAGCTTTATAAAACAAATCTTATTATCTGAAACATTAACATAAGCCTCAAGGTATTTCTACCATATGATGTAATGAATGTATACAGTAAAAATGTATCGGGTGAACTCTTTACTTAAAATGTAACATGGTGGTTACCAGAGGCTAAGAGATGAGTGGCTGGCCAACTATTGGTTAATTTCAATTAGCCAAGACTAAGTTCAAAGGGTCTATTGTAATTTATTGTGATTCATAATTAATAACAATAAATATACTATAATTTGAACATTTCTAAGTGAGTAGACATTAAATGTTCTCATCACAATAAAGACATGGGAAATAATGCATGTGTTAAATAGCTTGATTTATCCATTCTATTCCATATGTGTATGTACATATATATGTTATCTGTATCAAATATGTTGATACCATAAATACAAAATTTATTTCTCAATTAAACTTTGAAAACTCATTAAAGAGCTACATATAAAACAAAAACATTATAAAATTCCTACTGGAGAAACACTGTTGGAGAAATTTCTATTGGAGAGACTCTTGTGAGTAAGGCAGTAACTTTTTAAATACAATTCCAAAGACCCAATTTATGGAAGAAAACTAGATTAAGCTAGATTTCACTAAAATTAAAAACTTCTGCCAGGCATGGTGGCTCATGCCTGTAATCCCAGCACTCAGGAGGCAAAGGCAGGAGGATTGCTGAGTTCGAGAGGCTTGCATGCGCTACATAGTGAGCTCAGGACCAGCCTGAACTACAAAGGGAGAACTATTTCAAAAACAAAACAGAACAAAACATCTGCTCTGCAAAAAGTTATTAAGAAAATGGAAAGATATGCCACTGCCTGGAAGAAAATATTTGCAGAAAACATGTGATAAAGGGCTATTCACATATATGAAATATCCCAACATCAAGCTATTAGGGAATTTTAAATTGAAATGAGATAAGAGTACATGTTTATTATAATAGTCAAAACCCCAGCACTGGCAACACCAAATGCACATGAGCCTGTGGAACTACAGGAGTTTGCATTCAGTGCTGACAGGATTGCAGAATGATACAAAACTTTGAAAGATAGGCTGCTTCTTCAAAAACTAAGCATACTTTTCCACACTACATGTATTTATCCAAAAGTTTCATAGAAGCCTACACACAAATGTTTGTAGCAGCTCTAGTTGCAACTGCTTAAGATGTCCTTCGGTAGGTGATGAATAAGTACATCTACACAAGGCAATACTGTTGGGGGCTAAAAAGGAAAGGAGCTATTAAATCAATGAAAAGACATGGAGAAACCTTACATGGAGATTACTGAGTGAAAGAAGCCAACCTGAAATGACTATATACAGTACTGTATGAATCCAACTACATGATTCCAAAACTACTATATGACATTCTGGAAAAAGCATATGTAGGGAATCAGTTAGTATGTTCAATAGCTACCAAGATTAGTGTGTAGGGAGGATAAATAATTAGAGCATAGAAAAGTTTTAGGGTGCATAAAAGTAGATATGTATATTTATACATTTGTCAAAATCTGTACAATATGCAACATAAAAGTAAACCTTAATGTAACTATGGAGTTCAAGTGATAATGACGTGTCAGCAGAGATTCACCAGTTGTTAACAAATGCACCACTGTGGTGTGAGACGTTGAAATTAGAGAACATTGTGCTATTTGTATGCTGGAAAGCAAAGAGACATATGGGAACTCTCTGTATTTTTTTTTTCTTTTTGAGACAGGGTCTCGCTTTGTAGTTCAGGCTGGCCCTGAGCTCACTATATAGCCCAGGCAAGCCTCGAACTCAGCAATCCTCCTGTCTCTGCCTCCCGAGTGCTGGGATGACAGGCGTGAGCCACCACGCCCGGCACTGTGGTATGTGGTATTGATTGCTGGTGGGCATTAGTCTCCATGCCCAGCATTGTATGTGGTTACTGGGATCGAACTTAGGGCTTTGCGCTTGTGAGGCAGGTGCTGGAACCACTGAGCTAACCCTCCAGCCCTCAACTCTCCGTATTCTTAACTTTGCAATTAAAAAATGCTCTAGAAGGCTGGGGATTTAGCTCAAGTGGTACCACGCCAACCTTGGATGCACAAGAGCTTGAGTTTGATCCCTGGTACTGAGAAAAAAAAAGTGCTCTAAAAATAAAGTTCATTAAAAAATGAAGCCATCAAAAGAAGCACATGAAATACCATTTTTTTTTTTTGGAGACAGGGTCTCGCTTTGTAGTTCAGGCTGGCCCTGAGCTCATTATGTAGCCCAGGCAAGCCTGGAACTCAGCAATCTTCCTGCCTCTGCCTCCCGAGTGCTGGGATTACAGGCGTGAGCCACCACACCCAGCACTGTGGTATGTGGTATTGATTGCTGGTGCGTGTGAGTCACCACACCCAGCATTGTATGTGGTTACTGGGATCGAACTCAGGGCCTTGTGCTTGCGAGGCAGGTGCTGGAACAACTGAGCTAAATCTCTGGCCCGAAATACCATTTTTTAAAACCAAATTTGGCACACATTAAAAGATTTGATGACAAGGCCAGAGATTTAGCTCAGTGGTTCCGGCGCAGACCTAGCAAAAGCAAGGTCCCTGGTTTGATTCCCAGTAACCATATACAACAATCCTGGGTGTGGTGGCTCACACCCACCAGCAATCAGTACCACACACCACAGTGCCAGGCATGGTGGCTCATGCCTGTAATCCTAGCAATCAGGAGACAGAAGCAGGAGGAATGCTGTGAGTTCAAGGCTGGCCTAGGCTACGTAGTGAGCTCAGGAGCAGCCTGAACTACAAAGCGAGACCCTGTCTCAAAAAAAAAAAACAGGGCTGGGGATTTAGCTCAAGTGGTACCGCAGCTAACCTGGATGCACAAGGGCCCAAGTTCGATCCCTGGTACCACACAAAAAAAAGATATGATAATACATCCTGTTGTCAAGACTATAGGGTAACAGACATAACAATGTTCATGTTACTAGAAGGTATGCAAATTAGTATGACTTTCCCTTCTCTCTGGGTGGGAATATAGTACCATAAAACACAGCAAAATACATTCTTCCACTTGATTCAGTCATCTTATTTCTAGAAAGTGACTGCAGATATTCCTCTAATACTATGTAAATACACATGCATAGTTATTCATTGTAGCAGTATTCCTAATTTAAAAACATTTAAAATAACTTCAGTGTCCTTATGTTAAAGTGGTTGAATAAGCAATAGCATACCCACACTATAAAAGAAAATGAAGAAAATCTTCATAAACTGATGAACTAATACAGTGATTTCTAGGATAAACTATTAAAAAAAAAAAGGAGCTTGGGCCAGAGATTTAGCTCAGTGGTTCCAGCGCCTGCCTTGCAAGCACAAGGTCCTGAGTTTGATCCCCAGAAACCACATACAATGTTGGGCGTAGTGACTCACGCCCACCAGCAATCAATAACACATACCACAGTGCCGGGGTGTGGTGGCTCACGCTTGTAATCCCAACCCTCGGGAGGCAGAGGCAGGAGGATTGCTGAGTTCGAGGCTTGCCTGGGCTACATAGTGAGCTCAGGGCCAGCCTGAACTACAAAGCGAGACCCTGTCTCAAAAAAAAAAAAAAAAAAAAAAAAAAAAAAAAAAAAAAAAAAAAAAAAAAAAGGAGCTGTATTTCATATAAGAAAGAAGTAAAAATAATATGACTATTTGGCCAGAAAGAAATGAAGAGAAATATAGAAAAACTATTAAATCTGAATTTCATTACAAAGCTGGTGAAATGGTATCAAAAGAAAAGAAAATGGAATTGGTGTAAAAGGGAGGAGGGAGAAAAAAAAAATCACACTTATTTGAAAACACATTTTTGTATAAATACTTATTTTTACTTTCAGAATTGTGCTACAGTTTACATATTTAATACATGAATAAAGACAGAAAAAATGGGAGCAAAAATTTATAAAATGCAATCCAAATAAAAAGGCAAGTACATTTGTTTTAAATGTGTAATACAAGCACTCAAAAGAGGAAAAACAACAACCAAACTCTAATGCAGTATTCACACTACACAAACTCAAAGATGAAAGGAACTGTAAATAAGGCCAGACATTAGCTCAAGTGGTGTTGTGCCTACCTTGGAAGCACAAGGGCCCAAGTTCAATCCCTAGTACTGAAAAACAAAACAAAACTTTCACAATTTTTTAAAATCTGAAATTATTTCAAAATCAAGTTATTTATTTATTTATTTATTTTTTGAGACAGGGTCTCGCTTTGTAGTTCAGGCTGGCCCTGAGCTCACTATGTAGCCCGGGCAAGCCTCAAACTCAGCAATCCTCCTGCCTCTGCCTCCCAAGTGCTGGGATTACAGGCGTGAGCCACCACGCCCGGCAAAATCAAGTTATTTTTATCTTAGTTTTTCAAAAACAGTGGCTGAAGACTGTTTTGGTAGATAAAACTGAACCTTAATTTAAGCTCTGGAATCAGATTTTTCGTTCAAATTTCCACTGTGCCCTTTTGTAGCTATAAAACTTGGCTATCACTTACATTCTCTCAATTTCAACCTCTCCTGTAATAACACAGGTAAACTACATGCAGCAGGGAGTTCCTGTGAGAACTGGGACACTAAGGGTAAAGGACTAATACCTCAAGATGTTCAACAAATTACAGATTCTATTGTCTTCTACCTTCACGTGGACAAAACTGTTAATTATTTATTGAACTCATCTATCACCTGACTCTCGTGCCAAGCCTGTTCATAAAATATTTAAAATGATTAAATGAAATAATTCAGCCAGTTAATGATTAATATGAAGACAACATAAAAGCTAGAAAAATTAGGGAGAAAGTTTAAAAGAGAAGAATTCCAACTCAAAATCACAAGACTAGACATGTAGGTACACAGACAAAGCAGTAGTTCAGGACAGTGGTTTATGGGAATTTTGTTTCTTAAAATGTGTATTACTGGTCCGGAGGGTTAGCTCAGTGGTTCCGGCGCCTGTCTCGTAAGTGCAAGGTCCTGAGTTCGATCCCCGGTAACCACATATAATGCTGGGCATGGAGACACGCCCACCAACAATCAACACCGCATACCACAATGCCGGACGTGGTGGCTCACGCCTGTAATCCCAGCACTCGGGAGGCAGAGACAGGAGGATTGCTGAGTTCGCGGCGACTTGCCTGGGCACTATAGTGACCTCAGGGCCAGCCTGAACTACAAAGCGAGAACCTGTCTCAAAAGCAAAAAAAAAAAAATGTGTATTACTGCTAAGCTTAAAAGGAGAGTAAAGAAATAAAACATTCTGACTTGCTTAAGGCTTGGCAAATTAATCAGAGTATTGACTATTCCCTAAAGCTATCAGTCCAAGCTGTCACATTTGCCCTAAACAACCAAGAGAAGTATGGTATATCAATTTTTTTTTTTTTTTGAGACAGGGTCTCGCTTTGTAGTTCAGACTGGCCCTCAGCTCACTATGTAGCCCAGGCAAGTCTCGAATTCAGCAATCCTCCAGCCTCTGCCTCCCGAGTGCTGGGATTACAAGCGTGAGCCACCACGCCCGGCACTGTGGTATGTGGTATTAATGGCTGGTGGTCATGAGTCACCACGCCCAGCATTGTATGTGGTTACCAGGATCGGACTCAGGGCCTTGCACTTACGAGGCAGGCGCTGGAACCACTGAGCTAAATCTCCGGCCCCTCAAAATTTTTTAATTGAGGAAAATCATCTTCTTACATCTATGTCTAAACCATTTAGATGTCAGCACTTAGAAAATAAAACATAGTCTGGTTGTCAAACCTCAAAGTAGACCACAACACTTCTTGAGTTCAATATTGTTTCCTATCACACTCAAGAGTAAAATCCAAAGTTTTTTTTTTCTTTGTGGTACCAAAAATCCAGTTTTTACTGCCCTACATAAAGTGGTTCCTTTGCCCACCCTTGAAGGTACCCAGCCTCAAAGGCTACCTCAGAGCTTTTGCACTTGCACCTTCTGTCTAGAACACTTCTCTTGCAAAAAGCTTGCTCCTTTGATTAAAGTCTCTGTCTCAAAATTACTTCTTCAGAAAGGACACCTTATTTAAGACAGCTCATGTTCTCTTATCTTAATTTCCCTCAACACTTATTTCTACCCAACTTTATGGTATATAAATTGTGGTATAAAAATTGATAGTAATTCAAACTGTTGACATCGGACAGATAAAAAAATCTGATATTTATAGCAGTTAGCTAATCACTCAAGAACTCACAGGCAAGGAAGTATGAGAGCCAGAGTTTAACATCCATCCTCTGACTCCAGAACCTGCATGAGCACTGGGCTTACTGCCTTCTTTGTATAGGAAATCAATCAAGGGGCAATGATTGAAAGTCCATAGTGAATATGCAAGTATGCTCGAATGGAGTAGAAAACAGACTTAAACAGGGCCCAGTAACCTGTCATTTTAGTGGCTAAGGAAAAGCTGTTATTTTTTGCTATGTATCACCATCGCGTTTATTTCCTGACCTGCTCTCTTCCAAACCCACATTTATAGAAACACTGCCTAGTGTCACTTACCATAACACCAAAGACTTGACCAAGTTCTCTTTTGACTCCAAAAGCTCTCTAGTCCAGAAGTATTCACACAATTCTTCCCTCTTCTGGAGGGGGTTAAAAAATTGGGCGTCACCACGCCCAATATCATATCATTGTATGTGGTTACCGGATCGAACCAGGGACCTTGGGCTTGCTAGGCAGGAGGCGGAACCACTGAGCTAAATCTCTGGCTCAATGTATAAGTTTCTTAGACTTTATCATTTAAATATTGATCCTATTAACTCCCATCTGTTCAGCACCCTTTAACTATATCTTGCCTCTTCCCATCTTTGTTTACATCCTTTCTCTTGTAAGAACTGTCCAAAAGTTCCTTCCTGAGCTGCTCTAACAAAATATTAAAAATCTTTCTGGATAATGACGAACTTTAACTTCCTAACTTTAACAATGCCCTAGGCTTTTTTAGTTATTTTCACTTTTCTTCTGCTAATTTTGTATGTATTACCTCAATTTCTAAGGTCAAAGATTCATTTTTCCAACACTACCAACCTCCAATGTGCACGGTACTTATAATATGAAGTGTATATATGTGTATATATATATATATACATATATACACACATTTCAGCCTTTAAAAAGACATGGTTACGAAATGATTAAATAAATCAAATTCAGCAAACAGATTGTACTGCAATATAAAATAATCTCTGCACTAAAGACTTGTAAGGGATTTATTCAACATCCCTGGTTTTCCTACACGCATATAAAAGCTTGGCTGAGATGTGTTTCTTAGGATCTCCAGAAACTACCCAGTTAAGAGTCTTCAACTTCTCACTCCCTGCTGTACATCTCCGGCCCTCTGCGTGGAGGGGCCGGCTCCTCCCCTCCCCTCCCCTCCCCTCACCCACCTTCCACTTGGCCAGCCGCGCTCACCCGGCAGCCCCGGAGCCGCCCCTCAGCTGCGGGCGACACTTCCGGTTACTAGCGGACACTCGGATCCAGGTTTCCCGGCGGCAGCAGACTCTGCGGCCTAGAGCCAGAAGGCCCAGCTTCAGAGGAAACGGAAAGGGAGTCTGGGAGGCCGATAATAACTCGGAGAAATTCCCGTAACCCTGTTCGGCTAAAGCCAGGCCGTCCTCCCAGGGCCTAAGAGTGGGGATCCGCGAGCGCTTTCAATCCAGCTGGGAAGCGACCGCGCAGCCCCACCCCCGTGAGTCACGTGATCGCTGCACCGGTGACGAAGCGCTACACCCCCAGCCTCTGGGCCAATGGGGGCCATCCTCCGGGAAGGGGCGGGGCATGGGGCGCATGCGCCCGGGGCCTTCTGCCCTTAATGAGGGGTCTTCTCTGCTCTCTTGTGGCGCAGACCTTGAGGAGGCCTTTCCCTTGATCTGTCTGGGACCAATCATTGCCGCTGGCTCCGTAGCTTGTATTGCAGTTTCCGACATTTGTGCTTTTCCTCACGCTGTTAAAAAAGGACTCCAGTACAGGAGTTTTGTCACATAGATGCTACGGACCCGAAGAAAAATACCCCAGGAGGTGTGGAAGAGATGGAGGATTCCATGGCCCTGCAGAAGCTCTTGCCAGCGTGGTGCACGGAGAGCTTTGAAAGGGGAGTAGTGGCCTCGTGTGGCGGAAGTAACGGCACGGGAGGAGTGTTGGAGGGTCCCGGGTCTTAGGCTGGAGTCAGCCGGCAGTAATCACTGGTGTGTGGCCTGGAACAGAGCTGAGATTTCTTAAAGAACGAATTGTACATATCCTGCGTGCTCAATTGGTGAAAAAAATGTTTTTTAAAAACCTCTAGACATCTCTGGACGTGGTGGGGCACGCCTGTAATCCTAGCATTGGGGAAGCTGAAGCGAGAGGAATTACATGAGTTCCAGTGAGTTCAAGGACAGCCTGAACTAGATAGCAAGAGGCCATCAGACGTCATGAGGATATTTACTCTATCAAATATAGAAAACACAGTGTGACCCAGGGCTTGGATCGTGAGCCACATCTTAGGGTTAGAGACTATGTAGGTTGGCTACATGTTCAAGATTAGTCATGTTCCTCCTTTTGGAATTCTGCAGAGGAGCTGCAGCTTATTTATTTTCATGTTTGTTTTATACAAAAACTGAGGGGAAAACATTCCACTCAGGGTCATCTTGGTATTTAAATAATAATTTTTACTTTTTTAGTGTATTGGTATGTGTTAAACACGTCTGATCACTTTACATGAATCGTTTCATTTAGCCACGACACAAATGGCATTAGATATATGTTGCTGTCCTAGGAGGAAGCTGGTGCACAAAGTTTGACTTCCCGAGATAACATGCTTAGAAAATGGTGACACTGAATTGTAAACTGTCTGGTACCAGATCTGATGCTTGCAGCCGCTGTATTCATTACTGCTTCAGTAGTGGGATGTGTTGTAGAAACGTACTGAAATAAAAATTAAGCAAACTGGGTTCCAGTCTTGCTTTACTTATAAGAAGATTTAGATAAGTGTTGAACTCTTCAGCCTTTTGTTTCAAGAAACACAGCCTGAAGTACTAAATATATGTATTCACGACATTCATTGGTCACCTCTAATTCACCTGACACTGCTGAGTATTAGGAATTTAAAAGCAAGTAAGAATCTAGTACAGGAACCAGAGGCATCAGAAGTAGTATGGTAAAGACAAAAGTTGCCTGAGGTAGTGTGGGAGCACAGAAATAGTGCATCTGGTTAAAACTTAGAAAAAGTAAGCAAAGACAAGAAAAGAGATAAAGAAATAGAAGCAAGAATTTGGCTGAAGATGAGACTGAGTGGAAGACAGGAAAGAAGTTGCAAATATTTTAATGATTTCTGTTAATGGACCTTAATCTTGTAAGAAATGGGAAGCCATTCCTGGGATTTTAAGTGTGGGACTAGCTCAGTTGTTGTCCCTGGAGTTCAAATATTTTAAAATACTTTTTTTGTTTTTAGTTTTAAGCATAAAGACAAAGATAAAAAGAAGGTGCCAACGCTGCAGTTAACCCTGAATAATGAAGTTTTAGTTTAGAAAAAACTACTCATGCATTAACATCTTTTGTCTTAAAAATACAAGAATAACTTTCAGTGATATGAGGAGCTTTTTATTGGAAGGTAAGTTTGCATTTGGGAGCTTTTGCACACTTAATAAGATTTTTCGGTGGGGGACAGAATCTCACTATGTCAATTAGGCTGCCCTCAAACTTGCTGTGATCCTCCTGCTTCACCCTCCTGAATGCTGGATTTACAGATGTACACACACCATCACACCTCGCCAATGTCATCTTTGCTGTTGTATGTGGGCTGATAACTTGTCAAAATTTGGCTGGGGTGGGCCGGAGGGTTAGCTCAGTGGTTCCAGCGCCTGCCTTGCAAGCGCAAGGACCTGAGTTCGATCCCCGGTTACCACATATAATGCTGGGCGTGGTGGCTCATGCCTGTCATCCCAGCACTCGGGAGGCAGAGACAGGAGGATTGCTGAGTTCGCAGCGGCTTGCCTGGGCACCATAGTGAGCTCAGGGCCAGCCTGAACTACAAAGCGAGACCCTGTTTCCAAAAAGCAAAAAAAAAAAAAAAAAAAAAAATTGGCTGGGGTGACTTGGCTTGCATGCCTACAGAGAGGGTTCTGGGTGCCTCAGTTGTACGCAGACCATAGGTTCACCACCACTGGTGTAGACTGTGCCCAGGCACTATTATAAGAACCTAATACATAATTCATGTAATCATCCAATAAACACGTGATGTTTAATCCCACAATCCCATTTTATAGATGAGGAAATTGAGATTCAGAAAGATTAAGTAATTTGAGAATTATTATACAAGTGATAAGAGGCAGAATGGGGATATAAACACAGGTTGTTTGTGCTGGAGATTTAGCTCAGTGGTTCAGTGCCTGCCTAACAAGCACAAGGTCCCTGGTTGGATCCTGGTAATCACATACAATGATATGATTTTGGGTGTGATGACTCATGCCCACCAGCAATCAGTACAACACCCCACAATGTTGGGCATGGTGACTTGCATTTGTAATCCCAGCACTCAGGAGGCAGAGGCAGGAGGATTGCTGAGTTCCAGGTTTGCCTGGGCTACATAGTGAGCTCAGAGCCAGCCTGAACTACAAAACAAGACCCTGTCTCAAAAAAAAAAAAAAAAAAAACACAGGTTGTTTGGCTTCTGAGTCTATGTTTTTTGAAAAGGATCTGAAGAATTTAGAAATCAAAAGGTGGCTTTTGTCTTTAATACCACAATGTCTGTGGAATATAGTAGAAAGGAAAAAGGGGATGTTTGCTTTTGCAGACTCTTGGCTATGAAGAGAAAGTACATAACTACCATAGTTCACAGGATTTGTACAGGGACCAGAGCCTGGAGCTTTGGGGTAGAAGAAATTTTGATACATTGCCAGCAAGAAAATGTAGAGAATAGATGATTCTGGTCCCTCAGGAGAAAGAAGAGACTGAGGTCTGAAACAATGGAAAAGAATTAGCCTTAAAAAAAAAAAAAAAAAGAATTAGCCCTGAACAGGAGAATGAATATCACTTTGGTCTTGTTCAGAACCCTTTAATTGTAGGATTTGGAAGGAATATCCCAATTAGCCACAGGAACCATTTCATCAAGCTCACAGTCTGTTCTCTTCTTCATTTACCAGAATCTGGTTCAGAGGAAATACACATATTTTCATTTGTAAAAAGTCCTATCTGATTTGATCCAAAGATAACAGCCAATTGTGTCACCACTGTGTTGATGATTCATCTATCCCCATAGGACAGCACTGCTGCTCTTTACCTCCTTATTTCCTAGGGCAGCTCAGATTTTCCCACTGAAGTACACGTGAGAGAATGGATAAGCACAAAACTACCCTGGGTAAAATTAATTTGGAGGTTCCTTTATCTTAAAATCATGCAAAGGCATTCTACATTTGATCTGGTTGAGCAGTGAAAAGAGTAAAAATAACAACAACAACAACAAACAACCAAAAAACAAACGTTTCTTACTCTTTAATGCTTGAAAATGAAAGAGATGTGTGCCTAATTCAGAGGTGGCAAGTATGAGAAAATTACTTGTTTGCTCCTTATATCCATGGCAGCTAATACCAAACAGTAATGATTTGTTTTCCACTAAGTAAAAAATTAAGCTTAGGTTCTTTGTCTATACATTATTCACTATAACTTGATCAGAATGGATCCTGATTTGTTATATGGGCATAAAAGCCAAGTTTCATTTAGCAGACTGTGCATCAGAGAAGACATCAGTTAGCACATTAGAGGAATTGTTATGGTATCCAAGGGAATCGGAGGAGGCCACAGAAAAAGTCAGCAGCCCAAAACTCTCAACACTCTGAGGGAACCAGGTTGCTTTCAGTCTATTTGTCACTGTTCCATGAATGTGGCTCTTCTCTGGTAGGCAGAATTCTAACTATTGCATTTAAATTTCAGGTAGATGGAGGAAAGGGTAAAGGAGGAAAGACAAAGACCATGTTCCCACTTTTTTATAGGAGATTTACCAAAAGTTGACATACAGTCATTCTACTTGCATTTTATTGGCCAGGCTGTGGTTACTTCTATTCCAGCCTATAAATTCTATTCATATGGGAAGAGATGAATATGGGTATTACATGAGAGTCTGGGATGGAAAGAAGGAGGACAGAGAGAGGGCACATAAAATGGTTGTTTCGTTAAGAAATTATAAGATGTATTGGGTTAAGTATTTTTATTTTCAGCAGGACATTTTCAACTGTTACCATCCCCTCACACACTAAATACAGATACAGTGTTATCTGTACTTATCACAAACTTAATTTGTTCTACTGATTTGGTAAAGATGGCTATGTTTGTGTTTGTGTGGGAAAGACAACCATGGTCTTGTTTATAACCTGATGCAGAGTTTGCAAACAGAAACAAAATTTTGCCCATCACCTGTTCACAAGCCAAAATAGCAGAACAATATTCCTTCTCGTAGTCCATTAATAACTGTTTCTTCCTCACCAGAACATGCCCTTTTTCCAAGGGAAATTCAAGAAACTAGTTCAAATTTCTACCTGGGGCTTCAGCTTCATGGATAGGCATTTGCTGAAAAGTAGATCCATCTCCCCTGAGTTAAAATTGAATTTTAAATCAGAGTTCTTTTCTTTAGAGGAATCTGGGGCATCTGTTTTGAAAATGATCTTCAACTTTCCCTTGGTACAAATGGATAGCTGCCCTATGGCAGCTACAGAGAATAATCACTTTGTTATATGTAGATCACTTGCAAGAAAGGTTGTCCTGATTCAGACCTTATAAGGGTATTAGAAGACAGAAATATAGATCTCTGGGTAGGTTTATTGGTCAGGAGTCAAAGAAGTTCAAAGACCTGCCTCTTCCTAAGCCATCCTAGGAACTCAAACTCCCCTCATTTTCTCTACTTTCTTCACAGGTCCCCAATCTTCCAGTATTCTGCTTTTTGTCTGGTATTCTGTAGTCATATCATAGTTATTGTCCTCTCCTCATAACTCATTTTGATAGAATCCTTTTAGAACGGTCCTCCTTTTCCCTAGAATTGCTTTTATATGGCCATTTGGGAAATCAGTTTGGGTGAAAATAGGAAAGCCATCTTATTTTGTTTTTGGTTAGGAACAGCATCTAGTTTTGGTTTGGAGATTAAGGGTAAAAAAAAGAATATTACTTTTTTTTTTTTTTAGACAGGGTCTTGCTTTGTAGTTCAGGCTGGCCCTGAGCTCACTATGTAGCCCAGGCAAGCCTGGAACTCAGCAATCCTCCTGTCTCTGCCTCCCGAGTGCTGGGATGACAGGCGTGAGCCACCATGCCTGCATTGTGGTATATGGTATTGATTGCTGGTGGGCATGAGTCATCACACCCAGCATTGTATGTGCTTTCCAGGATCGAACTCAGGACCTTGCGCTTGTGAGGCAGGCGCTGGAACCACTGAGCTAAATCTCCAGTCTGATGATTATATTTTTTGCGTTTTGTTGATTTTTTCTTTTTTTGTATTAAGCAGTTCTGATTTTCTTCTCATTTCATTTGTGTATTTCTTTTTTTTTTTTTTGCTTTTTTGGAGACAGGGTCTCGCTTTGTAGTTCAGGCTGGCCCTGAGCTCACTATGGTGCCCAGGCAAGCCGCCGCGAACTCAGCAATCCTCCTGTCTCTGCCTCCCGAGTGCTGGGATTACAGGCTTGAGCCACCACGCCCAGCATTATATGTGGTAACCGGGGATCGAACTCAGGTCCTTGTGCTTGCAAGGCAGGCGCCGGAACCACTGAGCTAACCCTCCGGCCCCATTTGTGTATTTCTTTTTAGCTATTTTCTTTGTGGTTACCCTGAAAATTATAGTAAAAAATCCTAAACATATGGCAATTGAATTTGAACTAATACTATTTAACTTCAGTAGTGTTCAAAAACCCAGTTACTGCCAGGCGTGGTGGCTCACGCCTGTGATCCCAGCACTCAGGAGGCAGAGGCAGGAGGATTGCTGAGTTCGAGGTTTGCCTGGGCTATATAGTGAGCTCAGGGCCAGCCTGAACTACAGAGCAAGACCCTGTCTCAAAAAAAAAAAAAAAGAAGGAGGAGGAGGAGGAGGAGGAGGAAGGAGGAGGAGGAAGAGGAAGAAGAAGAAGAAGGAGGAGGAGGAGGAGAAGAGGAAGAAGAGGAAGAAGAAGAAGGAGGAGGAGGAAGAAGAAGAAGAAGAGGAAGAAGAGGAAGAAGAGGAGGAAGAGGAGGAAGGAGAAGGAGAAGAAGAAGGAGGAGGAAGAGGAAGAAGAAGAAGAGGAAGAGGAGGAGGAGGAAGAGGAAGAGGAGGAAGGAGGAGGAGGAGGAGAAGAAGAAGAAGAAGAGAAGAAGAAAAGAAGAAGGAAGAAGAAAGAAGAAGAAGGAAGAAGAAGGAAGAAGGAGAAGGAGAGGAAGAGGAAGAAGAAGAAGAAGGAGGAGGAGGAGAAGGAGAAGAAGAAGGAGAAGAAGGAGAAGAAGGAGAAGAAGAAGGAGAAGAAGAGGAAGAAGAAGAGGAAGAAGAAGAAGAAGGAGAAGGAGGAGAAGGAGAAGAAGGAGAAG
>PVIC010020079.1:0-20025 GCA_004025085.1 Thryonomys swinderianus | reverse complement strand
CCCTTACGCTTGCGAGGCAGGCGCCGGAACCACTGAGCTAACCCTCCGGCCCTGTATCTATACTCTTGATTTTTGCCTGCTGGTTCCATGAATTGAATATAAAACATCATTCTATGCCATATCATTCAAAGCCAAGAAGACTTTATATTTAATCTAAAAGCTCTATACTAGTACTCCCTTGCTTTATATTCTTAAAGTCAGAGCACGAGTTTTTATATTCTATGTGCTTATTATAGCTATAATAACTATTTCTTACACTTTTATCATTTAAACCTTTTATGAGAGTTACAAGTATACACACTACCAATATAGTATTGTAATATTCTGAATTTGCTGATACATTTATTAGTGAATTTTGTTCTTTTGTATATTTCATCTCACCAATTACTGGCTTTTTATTTCAGTTTGGATATTTCTCTTTAGCATTTTTTATAAAGCAAGTCTACTGGTTACGAGCACTCCCCTGCTTCTGATTCAGACAATCTTATTTTTTCCTTCCTTTTGAAAATCATAATTTCTATGTGAAGCATTTTTGTTTTTTTTTGAGACAGGGTCTCGCTTTGTAGTTCAGGCTGGACCTGAGCTCACTATGTAGCCCAGGCAAGCCTCGAACTCAGCAATCCTCCTGCCTCTGCCTCCCGAGTGCTGGGATTACAGGCATGAGCCACCACGCCCAGCACTGTTATGTAAAGCATTTTTTATCATCATTGTGTTTCTTTGAGTACTTTTAATATATTATCTTATTCTCTCCTGCCCTATAAGATTCCTGCTGAGAAATCTACTGGTAAACTGATTTTCAGTCCATTGTATGTGATAAATTTTTTTCTCATGCTAATTTTAAGTGTGCATCTATCCAGATGTTATGGTATGCACCTGCAATTTTGGCACTCTAAGAAATTGGAGCAGTAGGACCAAAGGTTTGACCCCAGGCTGGGCAACTCAGCAAGTTAGTGATAAACTGTCTCAAAATAAAATATAAACAATGGGCTGAGGGATAGCTCAGTGTGAAGGCACTAAGCTGAGTCTCCAGTACTGCTAATTTTTTTCTCTATTTTTATGAGACATTTGACAATTTGATTTTAATATTTCTTTTCAAATAGTTGATTTTTGCTTGAAGACTTTCAACTTCATATACCTAGATGATCACATTTTCCCCCACTTTGGGATATTTTCAGTCATTATTTTTTAAGCATGGCATTCCATCCACACTTTTCTTTTTCTTGCAAATACAGATGTATAGCTATTAGTTGTCTTCAAGACATTACAAAGATCCCATTAGCTTCCTTTATTTCTTTTCATTCTTTTTTTTTCTGAAAAACGGGATGATTTCAAATAATATATCCTCAGGTTTTCCTCTTCTGTGTGCTATTTGATCTGTTTATTGGTGGAAACTTTCTATTTCATTGTTTGCTTCAGTCTTTGTAATTTTCTGCTCCAAAATCTCTAATAGGTATTTTTATCTCCTGTATATCCTTGCTTGCCTTATTTTGTTTTTGTGTTATTTTTGTTACCATTAAGCTGTTTATCTGTATTGTCTAGTAGTTTCATGAGCTTCTTTAGGACAATTATTTTTGTATTATTGGTCAAGAAATTCATAGATTCCCCCTATAGTAACAGTAAGTTTACTATGTTCTTCTAGTGGTATTGTTTCCCTGATTTTTTGTGATCCTTCTAGCTTTTTAAGGCATTTATGTATGTCAAGGAATAATCACCTCTTCTAGAACTTATAGTCTGTTTTAGTAAGAAATAGCCTTAACCTGCAGCTTCAGACCCAGAGACACAATGTCTTACTAGTTTGTGCAGCCAGAACCCACGACATCTACAACATGTTGTTCTTGATTCTGAGAACTCTGGAAGTCCACAGAGGATGTGAGAACCATGATGTCTCATCACTGCTCCTAGATACAAGGGGAAAAAGGTGGATCAGATGGCATTTGGGGCCACAGCTAGGGATACACACATGCTCAGCTACCAAGTGAGTGCAAGTGTAAGGATAGCAGTAGTAAGAGGCCATATAGAAGGATGCAGGCTATTGTAGAGTCTCATATGGACTATCCCAGAAGCAGTGGCAGTGAGGGTTGCAACATGGTTCATGGCCTAGGTGAGAGCTGGTAGTCATGGTATGGTTGGCCTTGTGTGTCACGATAGCCAAGGGGCTGAGGTGGAAGTATACATGCTGATGCTTATTCAGGTTGAACTTGGGATGAGCTTGGAGGTGAAAATGAGGTTGTCTGTAAGAGCTGGAGCTCACAGCCTCTCTGAATGGGGGGTGTGGAGTGGCGACTCATCATCTGGAGACAGCAGAGATGAAAATCTGCAAGGACCTCGGTGCATGCTGCAGAGCACTGTCTGAGGTCTGGCTGGATCTTGGTTGATGACAGGAAACACTGCAGGACCACAGCTGAGAAAGCTACAGGGAATAGTGGCAGCTACAGACATGTGCTCTTAGTAGAGAAGGGCACTATAGGTCTGACGCGATAGTCCTGTGCAGAGCATGTCAGTGGGAACTGCAGGGACTCCTCCACGCGGTGGATACTGCTCTCACTGTCTCTTTTCTCCAGATAGTTCCCAGCTGCTTCTGGATGTCTCTGCTTTGTTGTCTCCTCCATGACTGTGACAGTATAAAACTGAAACATCATTAAGACCATGGCCTAGAATGCTAGGGTGCTGGTTGTTCATCTCTTTCTTCCTTCTGCAAGGGGTGTTGTTGAAACAGAGAGCTTTGTCCCTGCTGAGGTTGCTCTGCTACAGATTAAGTGACACATGTAAAAGTCAAACTGGATCTTTCTTGTTTTCACTGATTATTCTTGGGTTGAACTCTTAAGCATGTCCAGAATCATTTTCCTTTAAGGAAAATGGCTAAATTATTCTCTGCATTGGGACAAAAGGCTACAACTTTCTCTTCTGCCATCTTTTTTTTTTTTTTTTTTGCTTTTTGAGACAGGGTCTCGTTTTGTAGTTCAGGCTGGCCCTGAGCTCACTATGGTGCCCAGGCAAGCCGCCGCGAACTCAGCAATCCTCCTGTCTCTGCCTCCCAAGTGCTGGGATTACAGGTGTGAGCCACCACGTCCGGCATTGTGGTATGCAGTGTTGATTGTTGGTGGGTGTGTCTCCATGCCCAGCATTATATGTGGTTACTGGGGATCGAACTCAGGACCTTACGCTTGCGAGGCAGTCGCCAGAACCACTGAGCTAACCCTCCAGCCCTCTCTTCTGCCATCTTAATGTCACTTCCACATCTGCGTTTCTCGTGGTTAGCTTTGGCATCATCTTGAAAGGAAGACATCATACAAAAATTATGCCAATGCTTTTAATCATTTAACTTTTGGATGCTGCATACCACCATGGTGGAAATAATCAACACTTAATCTGGTTTCATCAAGTTTTCATCTTCCTTTACTTGCTTAAAGAGCTTATTTCAAGTTGGCCATGGTGATCCCTGTCTGTAATCTCTGATCTCAGAAGCCTTGAGGATTTGAGGCCAGTCTAGGTGACATAGTAAGTTCAGAGCCAGCCAGGACCACACAGTGAGGGGCTATATCTAAACTTTAACATTTTTTTTCAAAAGTTGGGATCTATGTTCCAAAAATAAGTGAACATAACCTTAATGCTAGATTTTCTTTCTTCTTAGTAATTTCTCCATCATCCTGTTTTACAGTGTTAAATACTGAGATGTTTATCCTTAGTGATAAAATAGATTTATTTTTGTTATTCAGAAAATGCACACTTCATGGTGAATACTGAGGCACTTGAAAAATCCCAAGCTGAGTCGCCCTTTTTTCATAAAATCCACATTGGAAATGCTGCCATTTTGTTTGCAGTTTTTCTGTATTTTTCTCATTTAATTGTGTGATCTATAAAAGTATGAAAATTCCACATATTAATGGGATATTACCTAATGTTCTCAAACACAGATGCATTGCATAATTTGAGTGTTTTGGGGGATGTTATAGCATGTATGAAATGAAGACACTACAAAGCCCTGAGAAACATGCAGATAGATTTTTTTAATAACAGCAGGCAATAAATAGCTCAAATATGTGATCATTGTACTATAGTTTTCTTTTTTCCTTCATACTGAATTTATATTTTAAAGTAAATAAACTTTCTAGAAATGTTCTAGTTTTATAGAAAATTTAACAGAAAGTACAGAGTTCCCATAAAGTCTTTGCACCACAGCCTTTAATTATCCTTATTAATATTTTTCATTTTGTTAAAATTGATAAGCCAGTTTGATACTTTCTTATGGACTGATTCACTTGGACTAATTCTTCATTTGCACTTTCTTGGGTTTAAATAAGTGACGAGAGCATGTTATGTCATTATAACACATACAATTTAGAAATCCTTTTTCCCGTTTAAACATTCTACCTTTCTGCTGAATCCCTTGTGACCAATGACTTTTTCATTGACTCCATACTTTTCCAGTATATTAGAGGGTTAGAATCATGAATCATGTAAACTTTTCAGATGAACTTCTTTCTCTTCTTTCCTCTATGTGTTTCATGTTTTGATTTAATGACTCATTTCTTTTAGAACAGAATAACATTCTACTATACTACGTAAATATGCTAAATTTATCTATGCACTTTTGAAAGGATTGTCTTGGTTGCTTCTGACTTTAGCAATTTTAAATAGAATTTCTATATCTATATGCAGAATTATGTGTAGATGTAAATTTTTGCCTATAGGTGAATACCAAGTTTTGAAAATGACTGCCAGATAATTTCACAAGAGTATATTTAGTTTAATAAGAAACTACCAGTCAGCCTTCCAAGGGACTGTGACATCCTGTATTCTTGAAAGCAATGAATGAAAATTCATAGTCCATGTCCTCTCCAGCATTTGTGGTTGTAGTGTTTTGAGTTTTTACAGCTCTAATGGTCATGCAGAGATACTCATCTTGGTCTCTATAATTCTCTCATGATACCTGATGTTGAATATTTTTTCACAACCTCTTTGTACTCCACTTTTAATTATCATTATCATCCTCTTAACAGTTTTTTTAGATTCTTATAAAAGCTGAAATATAAATTCTTATAAGTTCTGAAGAGTCAATAGGTTTCTAAAACTCTGTACTCACTTCCGGGGGAAAATAGTTGAATCCAGCATTTATAATTAATGTTGCATGTAGAGGACAATGTTTAGAAACAATGACTCAGTTCTATATTGTGGGACTTACTTGGAAATCTATAATCTTCTCTAAAGAATGTAAGAGCTTCAAAGAACTGCTCCTGATAATATGTCTCAGGGAAAAAGGATTTGATTTTCTGGTGACAGACACCCTATGTGAGTTGGTCATTCATGTGGAGAGTTTCTGAATGACCCTTCTGCCCATTCTTGGTGGTGTCCAGCTCACAGGACTGGACATAGTGACTCTGACAACCATGAAGAGAGTCACGCTCAGGAGCCCAGCACCAGCATGGCTGATCTCCAGCCTCAGTGTCTTCACTCTAATGTCTTCACTCAAAATATTATATATGAGATTGTCATGGGCCAGGGATTTAGTTCAGTGGTGTTGCCACCTGTCTCACAGGAATAAGGTCATGAGTTTGATCCCTGGTATTCCAAAAACAAACAAACAAACAAACAAAAACCAACTCCCTCTCCAGATTATCACTAAAAAAATACCTCATGCTTGTGTTAGTTTCATTTGGACATCTTGCCTCCCTGGAAAAAGATATGATATGTCCTGGTGTGTCCCTCTAGGAAAGAAAATCATTTTACTTCCTGGAAATCTTAACAATGAGGTTAAACTATTCAGGCAGAGTTTAAATGCTTTCTGACTAAGATTCAAAGCACATCAAGGTTACTTTCTGCCTTATGGTTCTTCCAAAGTAGCTTTTAAATTTGAATGTCACTCTTGTGCATTGTATTCAAACAACAGAATTAATAACTTCTTGATTATCTTAAGGATTCTTCCAAAGGTTAAGATAAACAAGAATAAAGAGGAATTTGGTGATCATCTTGCAGTCCCATGAAACACCTGATATGATTCGCCTCTTTGTGATAGTGAAAGGCTCTTAAACTATTTTTGGCTGACTACTGAATTTAAAAACAAGAGCCAGCAGCAGCAATTACAACAAAACTTTGCCAACCCTATCAAAAATATCAAGCATGCTCATCTCCTGATAGACTTAAAAAGAGCAGAATCATGATATCATATCACATCTTAGGGTACTCTAAATGTGGCATTTTTCTTCAATGAGAGGAGAAAAATGAATCAAATATTGGAAAACAGAATTGCTCCATTTATTACAATCATTTTTGCCATTGTGGAGATAATTAAATATAGCTTGAAAGACAAGAGTGTGAGTCAGAGAGACTGCTTCACAGGGAGGAAGTTAGACTTTGCTTGCAAGATTCACCTATTAAAAGCACACTATTAATAAAGTGCTAATTTGTACTTTATATTATGATGACTGGTGAGATGACCTAAAAAAGATAGGAAATGTGAAAACAGACTTCTCTGCGTAGACTGAGAGGCTAAACTGATGTCTTTTAGTAAATGAAACTTGATTGGAACAATTGTGTTGTTATTTTAACTAGGTCTTCCCTCCCACATCTTCTATTTTTGTCTATTTTTAAAAAAATGATTAGCCATTTGATATTTAAAGGATGTTATGGCAGAGGATGAAAATAGCAATAGCAATACAAATTTGATGAAGTAAGAACTACTAGCCAAAGAGTTTAAAATATATTTGATTACTTTAAAAAAAACCCTAATTTAGAAAAGGAACTAAGAAAAAATCATAAAAATAAACTATGTACAGACATGCTTTCAGATTTTTCACAAATAAATTTGGGTTGGTCCTAACACCCAAGATCTTAAATAAAAACACACACATTCACAAGCACACGCACACACACATGTGCATAAAATAAGCAAGGAAATTCTTTCCAATCATTGGCTTCATGAATACAACTGCTGTCCTGTCCCACGAGCTGCTACCTGCCAAATAAAACATCCCTGTCCACCAGGAAGCCATACTGAACAGAAAGTGCAATGAATCTGCCGCTGATGAACAGGCACACTGCTCCTGAAGTCCCTTGTGTCAGAAATTGGTATAGAGGTGTGTTCTTGTTGCTGTTGTTGTTTAGGACTTTCCCAGGCCTGGGGGCTTTGCTCAGTGTTATGTAAGTGAAAGTGGCTATTTTTTTAAAGATACTAACATAGTTAAATAAGGAAATCAGTTTCCTACTGCAAGCTCCAAATAGGATCCACAGCCTTCTGCAAGTAGCTTCCTAATACAGAAGGGGACATGCCTGGATTCTAACACATGCCTGGATTCTTCGGTGAATTTGCCTGGATGGGGCAGAAGAGCAGGGCACAGGAGGATAGAATTCAGAAGTTTAAGTCAGAACGTTTTTCCTTGTTCTGGAGATGACCAGATTTAATTTTATTTTCAGCTACACAGAGATGCTTGAGAATTTTGTGACCATATGAATCAATGTAGTTAGATCCTTTTACAAATGATTCTATAAAATATTAGTCATCACGCAGAAATTCATTTGTTTCCAATTTTTGCACATTTGTTATCCATTCTCCTTTTCACAAGCATTTCAAATTTGCTTTCATACCATATATTCTATAATTTTATTCCCAATCTTGAAGCATTCTTAGTATACACAATGTACAGAAAGTTATATGTAGCCACTGCTTATATTAAATAGATGTTAGAATGCAAAGTATCCTCTATTTCTTAAATGGCTAGTATACAAATTAAAACAAAATAAAACTTCAACAAAGCGCTCACTGTTTTTTTTTTTTTCCTACCCTAGTACCAAGTCCAGGAAGGAGGTGAAATTAAAAACATAGACACCTTCCAATGAGAATGACATTCAACCACACAAGAATGAGTTACCACAACCTTAAAATAGTCTGAGCTGTGAGGAGAAGCTGGAAAACATTTTATTAGGAATTTGTTTCAGCTGAAAAATCCCAATATGTGGGTGAGTACAGAACTACTTAACTTGCTGACCTGTTTTGCAAATCCAAGTGTGGGCACTTAAACAAGTCTCTCCCATCGTATCTCCTGGTTAGAACACAGCTAATCATTTGTTTCCTGGTGCAGATTTTGTGATCCTCATTCTAACTGTGTGAATTCGAACACAGTCTCCCAAATCAAGGGCATCTCCAGACTGAAGAGGCAGAAACGATTGAAGAGGTCAGGGTTTCTCTCCCTTATCTCTCTCCTTTCCTGACATTTTCCCTGAAGAACATTTTGCTCAATATTAATTTCCATTTTTGCTTTTATTACCACATAATAGAAGTTTGCAGCACACAATGGGTGCATCCATGTGGGGAGATGCTACATGCACAGTTCATTTTTTTAATTCCCCCTTCTACCCATCTCTTGATTTCCTTCTCTTTTCCCCCAAAAAATCTTATTTCTCTTTACTATTATCTTTTATTTCCTCTTTATTTTTGCTATGGGTTTCTCCTGTAAGAGAAACTATGCCATATTGAAGTGTGTTTATCTGATTTATTTCACTTAACCTTAGATCTCAAGGTGCATCCATTTTCCTACATATGACTCAAGTTCATCCTTTTTTATGGCGAAGTTGTGTCCCATTTTGTGTCAGTGCCACCTTGTCTTTATGCATTCACCGATTGATGGACAGACGGGCTATTCCCAAGATTCAGCTACTGTGAGTTCTGCTGCTATAAGCATGGTGTGTATGTGTTACTGTAATTTAATGTCTTGAACTGTCTTGGGAAGGTACCTAGACAGGGAATAGCTGGACTGAACAGAAGTTCTAATTTCAGCTTTATATGGAATCTCCATACTAATTTTCATAGTGTTTTTACTAGCTCATGTTTTTAATGCCACCCAGCTCTACACCACACAACTCAATTTACCTCACCTAATTGCTGTTGTTTTTTGATTATTTAAGTAGATTATCATCCAGCACGCAGGTTCCCCCCTTATGACATTTGATTTACATGACTTTTGCCAGCATCATATTTATACTCAAATACATGACAACACTGTTAGAACTAGTTAGTAGGAGAATATAGACAATGACAGCAGTGTTTCTGTATGTTTTGAGCAATAGTGCCATGTGTAGAATATGTATGTCACAGCCAGTAAAAAGACTAATTGTAGTTCCTAAGTTTTAGGAGGAGACTAAATACTCTATAGCTGTCTTGAAAAAGACAGCAATCATTCCTTATACTTTCATTTATTCAGCAGTTGTGTTGGGGGCTGAAGGCAGAGAGCTCTTTCCCAGTTGAGTTCCACCATCACTTGACTAGACTGTCAAGTGGCTGGTAATTGTTCAGAAAAGTAGCCAACTCTTGCATCCCTGAGCACTTCCAGGGAGGCTGCCAGAGCCCCGACAACAGGCTAAGGTGTCACTGCCCTCACCAGAGTGTCTCCTGCCAGCTCCTCTCCTGTATGTGGCACCGCACAGCAAAATTTTCCATAGCTTCCTAGCTACTCAAATCTTTCATAATCTCTCTATTAGAATTAGTTCACACTTTCTCCACAAAATCTTCTCAAGTTTCTCAACTGCTGTTTATTTTTTTTTTTTTTGTTTAAATTCCTTTAGGAGAAACAGCTGGCCACATCCACTTAGTCCTGGTGGACCTTGTACCTGTGATTCCTCTTGCTGCTGGCATGATTTAGCCTTCTCCCTAAAAAGGACCCCAATACCCAGATAAAGTCTCTCTCCACCTTTTCTCTGCTCAGCCCACATCCTGTCACACACCCTTGTTTTCTGCCTTAAGTGCAGACCTGGAAGGTGGCTAAGAAACACCTGGGAGCTAATGGTCTAGAAACACCTGGGAGCTAATGGTCTTGACAGATACATTTGGGGTGCTGGAGTCTGCATAAGAAAACTGCAGCTGCCAGAATTAAATGAAAAGAAAAATCCCACCCCAAGCAAACTGCTTGGTCAAAGAGAGTTTAGAGCTTAATGTAAACTATCTAAGGGATCTAATGTTCCTATATAACAAATTTCCAACCTGATGAAGATGTTCCTATGTTTTCCATAGCGAATGCATGCTTTATACTTTCAGTGAATGCGTGCTTTGCCTCTAAGTAATTGATTTGGTGCTGGAATGGTATGTGGCCTGTAGAAATGTCGTGATGTAACACTAGGGGATCTTCCCTGAGAATCAACTGCATGTCAGACACAGTAATGTTCAGCAGAGTAGAGGAAACAGGATAAGAAAACCCCCATGGAGATGGGGAGGTCCAGAACCTCATAGTTTCCGCCAGCTCACTTACAGACTGTAGGTTGGGATGTCTGTGGCCAATATTCTTCCATTCTCTTTCCCACATTCGTCTGTTGACTTGGTATTCATGAATACATGCATAATGCTATGTGCATGTTAGGACAAAGAGAATTCAACTGCTTTATTTTTAATTTTTTTGATAGTACTAGGGCTTGAAACCAGGGCCTTTATACTGAGCTAATTTCCAGCCCCCCCCTTCTAATTATGGAGTTTAATGAAACCTATTTTACATGTTCTAGCCAGGTCTCTGCTTTCTCTTTGGAACCTGACCCAGCACCAGGAATCCCCTGGGGGCTCTTTGCTGACCTCCTTCACTCTTCTACCCCATACCTGTCCTTATCCCTTCATTCCTGAGCATCAGCCCTTTCTGGTTTGGACTTTGTGTTATTTGTCTTTTTGGTCAGGCCCCACATCCAGTGGTGAGCCAGCCCCCCAATCCAATCACCTTCCCAGAGGCCATCTTTGATTGTGGGAGCCTTTGGGGAGGCGTCTAGATAAACTGGCAGAGGCCCCGAACTGCTGTCCCGCTCCCAGCCAGGCAGAGGAAGAAGTCAGAGCACCCGCTGGGGGCTGGGACCACGGAGGCAAGGCAGCACGCTCGTATCTCATTGGGTCTGGGGTAGTGAGTCTTGGTGCATGGAGACATACGATCTCAGTACAATAACCTCACTCCTGGACGTGCTTCTGCAGAAGGTGCCCGTGGTGCTGGCTGTTTTCTCAACTCTTCAGTGGCTTCCTCTGCAAGGCTGGGGTTGAGAGTTGCTCCTTTTCCGTCTGGAAGCCATAGCTTCTCGGATTCATCCGGGGAACTTCACCATCACCTTGACCTTCAAGGTGGGGGAGTTGTTTTCTGGGTGTCGTCACCCCAGTGCTTCCTCTTCCTCTCTCCTAACCGGTTCTCCTCTTGTTCTTGCAGACATTCCAAATCCACTCTCCTCAGTTACTGGTCGTGCAACTCATCCGCTGCCTGCTGGGACCCTGGCGAAGGCCGGGGTCAGTCACACCTGTGGGCTCCTGGCAGGATAACTGGAACCCATGGGCAGCTGCTGCCACCTTGGTGGCCCCCCCAGTTAACCCATTCCAGGTCATCCGTGCTTCATTACCTGAGAGCTGCAGAAAACAATGTGCATCTCACAAGGCATTCTCTCAGTTTCACCTAATTAAGAAAAAAATATGGACATGAGAGTGATTCTGTAAGCACATGGTTGCACGGAGCTCTGGTTAGCTCCTGTGAATCTCCTGCTCTCCTGTTGTCGTTTGGACTGAACCATTCATGTCCTCCCAGACTTAGGGTTCGGCTAAGTGTACAGGAGTTTAGACTGTACCTCTTTTAATAGAGTTTTTAAATTTTTTTTTTTTTTGAGACAGGGTCTCGCTTTATAGTTCAGGCTGCCCTGAGCTCACTATGTAGCCCAGGCAAGCCTCGAACTCAGCAATCCTCCTGTCTCTGCCTCCTGAGTGCTGGGATTACAGGCGTGAGCCACCACGCCCGGCACTGGAGTTTTTAAAAATTTTTAACGCTGATTTCTGACATTCACATGCTGTGCTTTCTGGCCTGTGGCTCCTGGTGCTCCCGCCGCAGTTTCCCCTCTGCCCGTGGTGTGTTTCCCACCTGTCTTGTTGCTCTCTTCCACCTCTGTCTTCTCTCTTGCTTCTGTTACAGATATTCCACGGCAAATATAGCTTATCTCTTTCATTCAGTTTAGACTTTTTGGAAACAGGTGCAAGAAACATTCTCCAGAAGCTGCCTGACTGTGTCACCAGCATCCAACTGTGCGTGCTGGACCGGGGAAGAGTTAAGACACAGATCTGTTAAAATTGAAGTCACTTGCTTTGACTTTATCTCCACCAGCCTTTGCTTGGGTTGCCGTCTCCCCTTTTATTTCTGTGCATGTATCAACTCTAATTTCAGATTTCTCTTGCTGTGTACCATGTTGTGGTCACATCACCATGTTGTAACTGTGAGACCGGCGTTGTGCTTGGTGACAGGGCAGTTTCCAGAGACTCCGAGTGCAGCGTCAGCCACTCTGCTATCTAGCAAAACCAGGAGATCTGTGCCAGAGTGCTTTCATGATTGCATGAATTATTAGGACGTGGGATAAAACTTCACTCGAAGGCTCCCACGGCCGGCTCTGTGTGTCAGAGCTGCCCAGGCCATGGCGTCTCACTCTCTGTGACCACCATCCTGACTGTACACAATGCGCGAGCCCTCAGTGACAGGCATGAATCACTTCCAGGAACCATTCCTCCTCAGTTTCGACAGTTTGGGTTTTATCCAAACACTTTGTGCTTCAGGAAGAGCAAAGGAAATAGAGAGGATGAGTTATTCTATTAAATGCAAATCTTATGTTTTCCTTTCTAAAGAGCTGGTAGAAACCAAGGGTTATAAAAATACTTTAGTAATATCAAGTTAATGTTATTTAAACACAACTATTTATATGAAAGTATTTATGTTAGCTGCCTAGGAAAAGGGTAGCTGTTGTTGTTGGGTATTATTTCAAGCAAGATTCTAAGATTTCTGAAACTTGAATTGCACTTTCAGTAAATTAAAATGCCATTTATCATTATCCTTAATGTTAAATAACATTCCTGGAGTCGTGTGGCCAGATCTCTGCTGGGAGTCGTAACAGACCAGGTCCGGGGGAATGACACCTCCTGGAGGAGCGCCCTGAGACAAATCACTTCCAGGATGAAGTGTGGATGATGTGGACACAGTCCTAGTGGGCAGTGCCCCGCGAGCCCGTGACCAGAGGGAGCTGCCTGGGGTGCTGGATGGGTGAGCACAGATTGCTGTAGGAAAATATTTGTTCCAAAACAAAAAAAATTAATATGATCTCATATCATCACAAATTAGTATATCACTGTAGGAGGCAATGTGGTGCCACTTATTGAAATTAAAAATGTACATACTTTTTGGCCAGTAATTCTGTGTTCAGGAATTTTTAGCCAGCAGATGTACTTACCCAGGGGCATTTATTAGAGTTAACGTGGTCTACAACAGAAGACATTCACAGCACACCCAAGCGTTCACCAGGTCTTATTCAATCAATTGTGCTTTATCAACACAATGGAGTATCATATACCGTGAAAAAATGGTGGAAAACCATGTACATATGCAGAAAGATTTTCAAGTCAGAGGAAAGAAAGTACATAGCATTGTTCAGATTTTTTTTTCTAGAAAAGACACAAATGATCACACACATGTAGTGCATGGGTCAGACAGGGGGGAAGAGAGATTTCCATCTAACTTTTATATTTAAATTTTTTTTGATTCACATGAAAACATCACATATCAAGAGAAATTTTCAGGCTTCAAATATTGGTTTCAGGAAAAAATAAAAGGAGATTCTTCATAGGTCAAACTATAGATCTTCTTAACTGAGTGCTTTTAAAAAGATTTTGAGGGTAGTCTTCAGATGGTCAGCGTGAGTCTTCCCATCGTTATCTTCTGAAGTCGCTCTGCCCCTCATTCCTTCCACGGTGACTTCATTTCGGGAAAGCCCTTCTAGGTCTGTTTCTGCGGTCAATCCCTAGCAGGCCCTTGGTTAGTGTGTTTCTTAACCTGACTCTCGGCTTGTTGAAGCAGCCCCTCTTTGGTTTCCCCTGCAGGGCTTTTTCAATTAATAATCAACCAATAAACACACACGGAACATCTGCTTTCCCCACCCACGTGCACAACAGCATGGTTCAATCAACTCTGGAGTGTTTGGAGTATACAGTCCTCGCCAGCAGGCCAAGGAGAAGCAAACCAGACCCTGGCTTGTTGCTCTCCATTACCCGGCCTCCTTGTGTCCGCCTTTCAGAAGTGACTTGAAGAGCGGAAGGCGGGCTGGATGGGAGCCCAGGTAGAGCCCCCTTCCTCGGGTCCTCGGCACCAGCCAGCACCTCTGCCCTGAGACCAGTGCGGCAGCAACCTTGACTCCTTCTTCCAAGTCGCTTCAAAACAGAACTCACCCTGCATGATTTCTATTTTACAATTCCCCAAATTAAAAGAACAAAAACGTTTGCTCATTTCCACTTTCTGAGCCTCTCACTGTCCCATCCAGGCCCTGCCCGAGCCGTCTCCGCATATAGCGGAAACCTCCTCGGTCTTTAGAGGACTGGAAGCCCACTGGTCCACTGCACATCTGTGAACACACACAGCCGTGGGAGGGTTCTAGAAAGAGCAGAGGCCAGATGCCCGAGGGAAAGGGCTTGTGTCCAGGACCCTTCAGTAAGTATCTGTCAGACATCCTTCTCTGAAAATCACACTTCTTATTGCATTATAAATCATACCAGCTTCTCCCTCACAGAGGGCACACTTTCTAAAGGGGTAGATTCCTTTTAGAAAGGAAAGATTGGGATTTCTTAGGGTGCACACAGGGACACAGCAGGCCAGTTCATTCAAACACTTCAGCAATAATGTATGCACACCAGTGAACTGGCCCTGCTGTTTAATTTTCTACCCTCTACGGCACTGCCTGTGTGGAGAACAGGTCTATCAGTCATGCGCAGTGTGCTTTGCATGACATCAGATCTCGAGAGGTCCCGGGATGCCAGGAGAGAAGCCCGCTGCAGCGAAGTCTCATGGTAGTTCAGCTGCTCTGGAGCTGTGAAGAGGGAAGCTGATGTTTCCGGAAGTTGTCTGTAATGTTCAAGTCTGGAACAGCCTGTTACAGTGGGCCGATGTATCCAACCCCCAGCACAGTCCCAGCATTGCCCTATGTATTCGAGCCTGTGCGAGGGCTGCATGCCGGGGCAGTTAATGACCACACTGGACCGATACAGCCCGGAAGCACATCTGTGTGAGACGCCTTTGACAGCGGCTGCCCGTGAGCTGCAGGACGGGCCACACCTGCTAGCTGTCCTAAGGTCCTTGGGACTTGTTTCCTTCTGTCCCCTCTGTGGCTCCGGCTTAACAGACACTGCTCCGTGGTTTCTAACTGGTACCACATAAACCACTTGCGAGGGGAACTGCGAGATGACTGTCCCTGAACTCCCCAGTGACGCACAGCCCCGTGGACGCGACCCAGACCAGTGACCATTGGATTTGCCATTAAGCCACCTCCCAGCCCAGGGGACAAGAGCCCAGTTATCCGGGAAGCAGCGGAAGCCTCTGTTTTCCACTGCGCTCTCAGAAGCACGCGCGCGGTCCAGCCCCGAGACGTCAGCACTGGGTTCTCCAAAGCAGTCAGGTGAATGGATAAAGACTCTCAGTCTCTGCAGATGTTAAGTTTGGCATTTTTCACAGGTTCTAAATTTCGTAAAATAATAAACAAATGTTTTCAGCCTATGTATGTGAAGCGCATCGCTAGCTGAAGACATGTAAATACTTCTGGAGGCCCCTCCCCCGAGGCCCGGTAGAGAGGGACCTTTGTAGCTTCTCCACTCTGTGGGGTCTCTGGTGTGCAGCGGCGTTTACGGCGTTTACCTTGGATGGCTTCTTGCAAGGTGGCCCCGTGGGGGCCCTTCCCGGGTCGACTGGGCAGGAGCTGCAGTTGAATCCTGTAAAACTGTCAGCGTTTCCTTATTTAGTATCACATTAAGGGTGACTCCAGATCATCTGCCATACTGTGTGGACCGGGCAGAGGTACTGCTCTAATTCCAGATCGACAGATGCTGATCGCAAATTATAGGAAGTCTCATTTGCTGTAAAATTTGTCCCCGTGGAGGAATTTGAGGCACTGGACAGGGTGGGTAAGACTTTGGAGTCTGGACTGCAGAGGACCTGGTTAGGAAGGGCTGAAGGGTTAGAATTGAATGACTGCCTTTCTGTCTTCAGGGTGTTTTCCTCTTCACCCGCTGAGGAAGTAATGTGTAGCTCGGCAGAAGTGAAGGGAACCGGAAGTGGAAGCCCAGGTGGGGCACGAGTGCCCACCATGTTTCCTCCTTCCTGTCTCCCTCCTCTTTGTCTTCCTCTTCTCCTTCTGTGTTTCTGATATTGCCATGTTAACAATAAATGCCAGGCACCTGTGTGCACCCAGATATGTAGATCGCTGTTACTTGCTGCCCACCATTTTGTGCTGTGGTTCTAAAATACACATTATCATTCATATATAAGTGATACAGAACATGCTTCTGGGTCAGGGTCCCCAAACAATGGATCAGGAATGAAGTCCTACCCTTTGTCCCCTTGCACAAATAAACTTTTATTATGACACAGTTGGCCCAGATGGAATGTTTCCCCACACAACTCCTATGTTGGGGCCCTAACGTAGCATGGCTTTATTTGGAGACAGGGGCCATTGAATGGGTAATAAGTAGTTTATGAATTCATAAAGATGGGGCCCTAATCTAATAAGAGTAATGTCTTTTTTAGGAGGAAGAGGAGATGCTAGGTGTGTAAACAGAAGAGGCGGGAAGGTGGCATTAGCCACTCAAGAGTAAGGGCCCAGAAGAAACCAGTCCTATCCACAGCAGGAGTCAGACTTCCACCTGCAGAATTGAGAGGAAGTAAAATTGTCCGGTCAGAACCTTTCAGTCCATGGTGCCTATCACAACAACCTGAGCAAAATGTAATAACTATGCTACTTATTTCTATATTGTCGGTGGCTCCTCAGCACTCAAAGTCTGAGACATCTCCTACCCAGCCTGTTACAGGAGAAGCACAGCAGGTTAGACGGTCTTTGCCATGTGTCATTTTAACAGTAGGGAACATCTACTGTTGAACTATCTTCTATGAAATCCATAGTTCTGACAGATTTTGACCAAACCATGTACTTTAGAGAATGTAGTTATTGTTTTTTCTTTTGCTTAACTATTATTATAATTTTTTTTTTTTTGGTGGTACCGGGGATCAAACTTGGGCCCTGTGCTCCCAAAGTAGGTGTGGTACCACTTGAGCTAAATCCCCAGCCCCTCTTTTGCTTAATTATTTGTACAAGTTCTCATTTTTGACTTTTCACATTACCACTTCCCTTTTAGAAGACGTGTCCCTGATGGGTGACATGCCACTCACCTGTGCCTCTCACCAGCATGGAGGCGTACTCTGTCCTGACAGTCAGAGGCATGGTCAGGCTGGTGTGCCTCAGCTTCCCCGTGAACCTCCCTTCACAGCTCACCAGTCCTTCGCTTCACTGTACCGTTGTGTTCAAGGCTCACTTTGGAGGTCACATGGAGTTGGCTAGTGATTCTCTCCCGGCTCCACTCCACTTTTGGTTTCTGGATCTGCCTTCCTGCCTGAGTCCTCAAATGGTTATTGTTACATACCTGGTTTTCCTGACTCAGCCTCGCAAGCGAGGTCCATCTGCCCTCATGTGGATCTCGGGGCTGAAATCCCTGTTCTTCTAGTTCAAAGACTGAGTCCCCACGGGACTGGGTCCTTCGGGGCTGGAGACCTGTCCTCGGACGGTAGGAGAATCATTCTCAACCCTGAGCCCTTCCTTACAGAGCAGAGCTCTGGCTGTTCTCTGCAAAGCCACCACGGAGATGCAGTCCTTGCTCCTCAGTGCAGGTGTCTGCGCTGGGGTTTCCCACTGGCCAGGCGCAGCGGCAAAGCAGCCCGTGTGGGAACAGACAGCGGCTGAGGTGCACAGCTACAGTTTGTGGACAACTTGACGGGGCAGGCGTGGGTGCATGTGAGGGACAGGGACCCTGAGCGCTGTGGCAGAGGGTAGAGGCGTTTGCGATACACCTGGGTGCAGGCAGGGGACTGTCATGAGGACCTCAGGTTCCCGCTGAAGGAAGTGTAAAGACCTGGAGGGGCAGTAACTCGAGGCAGAGGAAAGGAACGAAGTCAAATACCAGGATGGGGCAGAGCATACCCCCAGCATGCCAGGGAGTCTTTTGAGGGCATGCAGGTCAGCACTGGCCGACCAGCCGGGAGAGTGGAGGAGGCAAGGGTGGGCAGTGATGGGGGCAGTTGAGCCGGCTTGGCCACCCTGAGAAAGGACAGCAGAGCTGGGCCTGGGAAAGAGCAGTGCGGGCCTCCACGAGCGGGGCTGAGGTGAGGGTGAGCCCGGAAGCGACGACAGGGTCCGCTGCACCCCAGACCAGGAGGCAATAGGAGAAGGGGTTGGTTTCCAGGATGTGCCGGTGAACGAAGGGCTGGGCACTGATGGAGGAGAAGAGAAATTGGGTTTGGCTCAAAGAATGTGTGAAGGATGCGCTTGGGAACTTCCAGAGGGTAACAACATACAGACATGGTGTTTTGGGGCGAGGTCCACAGCCGAGATACGATGCAGAAATGACATTGGGTAGGTGGAGGTTTTCAATTCTCTGAGGCTGGAGAAACGTCGAGGAATTAGCAAAGATGACAGAAAGAAACAGCAAGTGAGCTGGGGTGCAACAAAGAAGCATCTTGTTCCGGAAGCCAAGATGCCACTTGAAGGCAGAGTGTCAACTGCTCAGAGCTAGTGGCAGACCCAAGTGCATTGTTCAGTGTGGAAGCTGCTGCTGCCTTTGGAGAAAGCAACTTTGTCCATGTTTGCGAGCACTGCCGGGAGAACACTAAAGAGGAAACAGGGCAGAAAAGCCAGAAACAGAAGAGATGAGTCTTGCAGAAACTGTGCTTCGAAGAGACAGCGGTAAACCCACAGAGTGATGAGGCCTCTGTCTGCTATTAGCAATGTCCAGACACTTCTGGGGCAGACGCAGTGCTGTGACCTCCTGGCATGGAGAGATGACGTTTCCAGGGTTCCTGGGAGGCACAGCATTCCAGCCATGAGCTGCATTCCACTGCTGGGCTCAGGCCTCAGAACTCCTTCCCACCTTGCCTGCAGCCCATCTACTTTGCAGAGTCTGACTGGTCCCGGTGGATCTCATGTGGGACTCCGGGGTCCCAGAGAGAAGGGGGAGGGACCAGGTTCCGGTTCCGGGAGTACAGCCCTGTTTCGGACTCTCTTGGATTCCACTGCTCTAACAAGTGATGCCGACACATCGGGGCGTCTTCCAGAGCCAGGGCCACGACTGTCCAGTTCTGAATTTAACTGTCTCAACGCAAGGACTTCATGAGATTCTAGCAGAGAGGGAGACTTTCTAACGTGGATAGTATTTTGGTAAAATGTCAGCATATCCAGACAATGACTAACCATCATCAGAACTAAGAGCCAAAGATTTATAAATAGATGGTTTTTGAGCTCTTCTTAAAATCTGAAAGCCCTGTGTCTCTGTGGTCTGTTGCGTGAATTTGCTGGTGAAGAGTGTGCAGGTGTGAGGCCTGTACTTTGGAACTTTAGAGACTTTCGGAGTCTTGCTTAAAACTTAGTCTGCTACTTCAAGTTCCACAGTGTGGTCGCCTTCTCCCTCCCCCCATCCAAAAGCTACTATTAACAATTCTTAGTAGGATCACAAAGTAATGAGCTCATATCTTCTTAAATCAAGTTCTCAACTTCAGATCTGGCAGTCCAAAGAAACAACTTTTATTCCTCTTCAAACTCTGCATAAACCTTTGTTAAGATTTTCATTGATTTAAATTACTATAATAACCCAATACTTCAGGTAGTCTGTTTTTGAAAGAAAGCGTTTTACATAATATACATCAATTACTTGAAAAGACATTTCTGTGTGAAGATCAGAGGCAATCTGTAACTTTCAAATGCAGATATGATAATGTCCATCTCAATGGTGTGGGATTTCAGCAGGTAAAAGACCACATAATAATAGGTATCATTTTTGAGGAAGTTGCTTCATATTTGGGCCTTGTGATTGTCACTTTATAAATACCACATTAATTTTAAGATGCTATGAATTGAAATAGGCAACTTGTTTTTTTCTGGAAGAACAAAAAAGAAATATTATTATCTTAAATGAAAATCTCACACACATGAAACTTAAGAGGTTTTTAAAAAATTATCATAAGTGAA
>PVIC010020078.1:0-29904 GCA_004025085.1 Thryonomys swinderianus | reverse complement strand
TTTTTTTTTGCTTTTTGGAGACAGGGTCTTGCTTTGTAGTTCAGGCTGGCCCTGAGCTCACTATGGTGCCCAGGCAAGCCGCCGCGAACTCAGCAATCCTCCCGTCTCTGCCTCCTGAGTGCTGGGATGACAGGCGTGAGCCACCACGCCCAGCATTATATGTGGTAACCGGGGATCGAACTCAGGTCCTTACGCTTGCAAGGCAGGCGCCGGAACCACTGAGCTAACCCTCCAGCCCTTCCCTACATTTTTTAATTCCACATTTTCCTCTATAGATCCTCCAGTAGTTTTTCTCGTGTTTTGCCTTCTTGTTTCTGTGGTTTCCCTGTCTCTCTTTGCTTTCTTTTTGTCCTCTATCATTTTTCCTTCCTTCACTGGTGCTTTTTACGGGCATTGCTGTGCCTCAGTGAAGGTTGATATTGGAGACGTTTCTGATTTTATTCTCGAGTAAATTGTACATATGTGGTAAATTTGGGAGTGTTAGGATATTGTTTGTTTTATTTCAGATGGATCTACATTAGGTTACAATTGTAAACCAAGGAATTTGATCTCTTCTATTCAGATTTCTTTTTAGCCCTCATTTACAGAGCTCATCTTTATTTCCTACTTAATTGCTCCTTTAATTCACGAGAGGAGAAGAAATTTGCTCTTCCACAGTGAATGTTGCGCTGTGACTGTCTTGCCTCAGCCTTCCCTTGTCTGGCACTGAGGTGAAATGCCGCAGCGGAGTCCTCAGTGGAGTGAAGATTGTTGTTGCAGGAAGCGTCTATTTGAGAAACCAAAATTTATTCTGATGGTTGAGGACATAAAGACACTGCTTCAGAAAGTAGGTCAACTTTTCATTCGCTTTATCAAAGCACCTGCAGTTCCCATTTCATTGGAAGTGAAGTGAATCTCATTGAAATAAAGTAGCTGCTGTATATTCAGTACACTTTTAAAATAGAAGAATGTTTTAAAAGAGAAATTGGTGCCAATCTGATTTCTTTCCTGCTCCTTTGTTGAAATGAGGGAAGCTCTGTAACCTCTATGCTGTTCTGCTCTCCAGAGCCGGCTTTATAAACTGGGGCACAGTCGCCTCTCGAGCCACGTGGCATGGGGGCCACCGGAGCCCCCAGAGCACTGACTTCAGGTCACAGTGGAGAGCTTGCATAGAAAGGAAAATGAAACAGTTGATTTGTTTTTCTGAGATTTGACTTCTTGTATTTATTTGAAGTAAACCATCTTCATTAATTCAAAAGAAATTTGAGAAGCTGGGCGTGGTGGCTCACGCCTATAATCCCAGCATTTAGGAGGCGAGTAGGAAGATTGCCATGAGTTCGAGGTTCTCCTAAGCTACTAGCAAGTTCAAGGGCAATGTGAAGTACAAAACAAGACCTTGTTTTAAAATAAAAACTAAGAAAACACAACAACAACACAAATGAAAGACATTTGAGAGTCTGCTATATACTGTGCGCTGACACAACGACAGGCCGAAAAGACCTTGTCAGTATCTGTCTTTCCAGAATCGACGTTCCCATTGTGAGAGGCAAATCTAAATAAGCAAGTAGGAATCTGATGTGTTACCGTGGAGGGCAGAGGGTCTGGGAAGGCCGATGTGACGTGTTCCAGCAACCCCAGGTGCAGGTGGGCTGAGTGCAGCCATGCAGGTGCAGTCTTGGGGGGCGGGAGAGGCCAAAGACCTGTCCAGAGAGGGCCTGTGGTGTGCAGGGGAGAGGGGAACAATGTAGGCTCTTGTAGGACCGGGCTTAGCACCAGTCAGCACAGAGCAAAGCTGTCTCCATGCCTCTGGTCAGTGGGAGCAGCGCTTAGTGGTTTCTTTTTTCTTTCTTTCTTTTCTTTTTTGTGGTAGTGGGGGTTGAATTTAGGTCCTGGTCCTTTCAAGGTAGGTGCAATATCATTTGAGCTAAATCCCCGGCCCTAGTGCTTAGTGGTTTCTGTGTGGTCCTCCTAGGTTGAGGCCATACCAATCCAGCCTGCCCCTGTCTCAGTGCAGTCCCCCCAGGAGAACTGGACTGGCTGATGACCTTGTCTTAGAGGATGGTAATGTCAGAGTAACTAGGAGTAAGTTTGTGCAAATTCCTTTTCTGTAGCTAGTAGTTAGTTCTCTGTAAACAGGAGCCTGGTGCAGTCCCCTTGTGAGGAGAGAGGAGCTTGGAGTGACTGAGTACTGCTCTTGCCTCATGGACCTGTGGCTGTTGCCTTTACCAAAAGTTCTTGCTTTTTCTTCTTTTTTTTTAGACATGGTCCTTGCTTTGTAGTTCAGGCTGGCCCTGAGTTTACCATGTAGCTCAGGCAAGCCTTGAACTCATAGCAATCCTCCTGCCTCTGCCTCTTGAGTGCTGGGATGACAGGTGTGAGTCACCACACCTGGCACTGTGTTATGGTACTGATTGCTGGTGGGTGTGATCACCATGCCCGGTATTGTTGTATGTGGTTACCAGGATCGAACCAGGGACTTCGCGCTTGCTAGGCAGGCGCGGGAACCACTGAGCTACATCTCTGGCCCAAGTTTTTGCTTCTTTAAAGCTGTGTGGTCATTGAATTTGAAGTCTTGGGGGCTGATTTTGTTTCTTGCTCTTTTATTCCTTTTCTCTTCTCCTTCCCTCCTCCTTTCTTCCTTTCCACGCTGGGGATGAAGGGCCAGCTGACAGGTTATCGTCCCAGTCAGTGACCCTTCCTGTGTGTATGAGCAGCTCAAGGGGTTGTCAGAGCACCTGTTGATTTTTTTTTTTTTTTTTTTTTTGGAGACAGGGTCTCGCTTTGTAGTTCAGGCTGGCCCTCAGCTCACTGTGTAGCCCAGGCAAGCCTGGAACTCAGCAATCCTCCTGCCTCTGCCTCCCCAGTGCTGGGATGACAGGCATGAGCCACCACGCCTGGCACTGTGGTATGTGGTATTGATTGCTGGTGGGCGTGAGTCACCAGGCCCAGCATTGTATGTGGTTACCAGGATCGAACTCAGGGCCTTGCGCTTGCGAGGCAGGTGCTGGAACCACTGAGTTAAATCTCCGGTCCCGAGCACCTGTTGATTTTGACCAGAGCTGAGGAAGAAGTGCTAGCTAATTAGTGATTTGATATCCTGTGGAAACTCATGTAGAAAAGTTAAAGGGTATTTGATTAGAGAGGATCTGTGTCACGAATCACTCTTTCCACTCAAGATTGTTGGTTTATTGATGAAGCCTTTTTCTTTTCTTTTTTTTTTTGTAGTACTGGAGATCGAGCTCAGGACCTTGTGCTTGAGAGACAGGTGTGGTACCACAGAGCTAAGTTTCTGGGACCCAGGATTTCTGGTTTAGCTAATCTGTTGTACAGTGAAAGAATCTCTGTCTCTCTGTGTGTCTCTTTTTCTCAGTTGGGAGTTTTTAACCCTAGTACTTGACCTGGTTACCCTCCCTTGTTTCCTTAGTTATGCTTATCTAGTCTACATCCTGTTACTTAATAGTATCCTTGGGAGATGATTTTAATAAGGAAGAATTTTTTCCTCTTCACTTTTCATCTTCTTTGGTCAGGTAACTAATTGTATCTTCTTGCATGGGAAATATTCCACACAATCACAGATTCCACAGGATTTTGACGTTGATTTAAATACCTAGCTGATATGTATTACCTAAGCAGGTATAAATGAGCGAGAAGTTTGTGATTGTCATGATGGTATGTCTCTTTAAAAAAAATTTTTTTTTTTGCTTGTTTTTGGTGTTTTGAGACAGGGTCTTGCTATACTGTTCAGGCCGGCCTTGAAGTCACTGTGTACCACAGGCTGACCTGGATCCCATGGCTGTCCTCCTCTTCAGTGCTGTGGTTACAGGTGTGCGCCACCACGGCCGGCCAACATAGTATGTCTTTTAATGCCCTTTTTTGCAAAATCCTCGGTGACATGTGCTTCCTTATGGAAATATTTTTCTCTGTAGCTGTTTTTTTTTTATATTGTGTGTGTGTGTGTGTGTGTGTGTGTGTGTGTTGTTTTTTGCAGTTCTGAGATCAAAGCCAGTCTCATGCGTGGGTACTCTAGCACTGAGCTCCATCCCCAGTCCCTTCTCTGTAGTTCTTTGAAAGACTTTTTGGGACCATATTCACTTAAGCCAGAAGTTAAAGTGATTTACTAGAATAAATGTCAGGTAACCCTTCAATGTAGATTTCTGGTTATTGCTCTTATAGTCAAATGAACTAGAAATACCTGAGTGTTAACTGTTAGATTTAAGACTTGGACTTTTTTTTTTTGAGACAGGGTCTCACTTTGTACTTCAGACTGGCCCTGAGCTTACTGTGTAGCCCAGGCAAGCCTCGAACTCAGCAGTCCTCCTGTCTCTGCCTCCCAAGTGCTGGGATTACAGGCATGAGCCACCACGCTGGGCACTGTGGTGTGTGGTATTGATTGCTAGTGGGCGTGAGTCACCATGCCCAGCATTGTATGTGGTCACCAGGGATCGAACTCAGAACCTTGCGCTTGCCAGGCAGGCGCCGGAACCACTGAGCTAAATCTCTGGCCCAGACTTGGACTTCTTATGGGATAGAATCTGGAACTAATCTTCAAAAATGCAGCATAGCTCTTTGTTTCTTGAGGGAATTGTTTTGTTTTGTTTTGTTTTTTTGGGACAGGGTCTCCTCTGTACGAGGCACCAGCTGCTATGAAGACTTTTTTTTTTTTTTTTTGCTACAATGTCTCGTCTTGGAGTTCAGGCTGGCCCGAGTTCACTCTGTAGACCAGGCAAGCCTCAAACTCAGCAATCCTCCTGCCTCTGCCTCCTGAGTTCTGGGATTACAGGCGTGAGCCACCACGCCTGGCACTGTGGTATGTGGTACTGATTGCTGGTAGGTTGAGTAACCATGTCCGGCATTGTGGTGTGTGATACTGATGGGATTAGGGGCCGGAGCCACCAGGCCCGGATATGGTTGTATGTGGTTACTGGGGATCGAACTCAGGACCTTGAGCTTGCTAGGTAAACGCTGGAATCACTGAGCTAGATCCCTGGCCCTCCACGTGATTTCTCAGGTAGTGGTTATTTCAGTGGCAGGAGGAGTGTGGAGGAGCAGTGGTTCCTGCAGTAGACATGGGAAGAGGGCTTAGGTTGAGTTGATCTGCCTCTGTCCGGTCTTGCTTTTGAGTGACAAAGGGTACCCCTGCTGTGGAAGTCATGCTAACATTTAGCAAGATGAGGAAGACTCACCTGTAGACTGTGTGTCCATTTTGGAATTGTAGAACAAATTCAGGAGAGGATGTTAGCCTTGAAAATTAGCAGGACACTTTGTTTAAAACTGGACCGGAAAGGCCAACTTACTTCCTGTCTGAAAAGGAAGTACTGGCTTCCTTCTCTTCCTTTTTGCCCAGCTCTGGCTAATTTGGAACTTGGGTGGGGGAGAAGCAGGTCATGCTGCTCCCAGCCAGTTAGTTGCCTGTGCCTTAGGAAATGGTGTCACCCTCACTGATGGGGTGTGACTGCCCTTCTGCCTGTGTGCCCCCGTCTTCTTGCTTTTACTTGGGAGTCCTGCAGGAGGCTTGGCTTCCACATGCCTAGAAACGTAGTCTCCCAGACACCGTTTTACATTCAGTTTATACGCACTTCCCTGTGTTCTTGATATGTGAAAAATAAACCAAGGAGTTGTAGAGAAGGCACTGACAGGAGTCAGGTTGTAGAGAGAACATGATCGGGCAGAAGGAAGTGGAGAACTCAAGGCTTCTTGTTTTTACGTTGAGCCAAGAGCGCTTTCCTTCTGAGTGGGGCCAGCCGGCACCCTTCCTGCTACTCCAAGCCGGGCCTCTTCCTACTGCCCAGGCTCTTGTGTTCCAGCCCAGCTGTCTCAGGAGGTGCAGGCCGTGTGGGAGCAGCTGGGGCCTCCCCAGCCCACCCGGATCCCCCTCGGAGAGTGCTGGAGCCGCGGGCCGCAGGGTCCCAGGGACGCAGTGTGGCAGGGCTGAGCCTCGGCGCCCTGGCTGCTGGGAAGATGGCCCCTGCCCCGTCGGGTGCATTCTCTCACTGCCTCCCTCCTCCAGCCCTGCCTACCCCGGGCCCTCTTGGGGAGAGAGAGGGTGTGGGGAGCCCGATGCGCCGTCCCCTTCCTGTGGTGCCAGCCCTGCTCCCCAGCAACTTTCTCGTCGCGCCCTTTTGCGATCTCTGGTGAGGCGCGGCCAGGCCAGGCCAGGCCAGACCAGGGGCGGCAGGGCGACTGCACTTCTGAGTCAGCGCTGCCGTCTCACCTGCGAGTCTGAGGCACGAGCCCGCCGCACCCTCTGCGCCGCAGCAGGGTGTATGCAGAGCTCCGCCTGGGTTGTGTCCTTAACAGCTTTTTCTTTTTGAAAGTATCTCAGAAAACTCTTCCCCTAGATGCCATTTTACAGCTCTTGTGCGCCCGGGTGTCTCACAGTGGTGCTTGAGCCGGCTTATTTGGCCTGTGCTAGGAGCAGGGAGCGTCGGTATCTTTTTCTCTTTGGGGTTCTATTTGAGATGTGGTCTCCCCGTGTGGTTTAGGCTGGACTCGGACCCTCAAGGATCTTCCCAAGTGCTGGAATCACAGATGTGCAGCGCCAGGCCCAGCGTCAGTGTTCCCGAGAGAGAGAGGCCGGCAGTCAGCGCGGGAGATCCCAAGCCGGGGCCTTGTGTGCTTGCAGGCAGGAGGACTGCACAGTGTGGGGCTCCTCTTCCTCCAAGCCTGTCCCCGCCCCACCTGGTGCGGCCCAGGTGAAGGCGGACGAAGCCTTCTGAACCTGAACCGGGCTGGTCCAGATTAAGCCCCGCTGGGTCAGGGACTGCGAGGTTCGAGGTTCGGCTTTTGTCCACAGTGCTTTCAGCAGGTCCAAGAAACCTGTGTAGGAGGGTGGAGAGATGAGGAAAGATAGCGTATTCCTAGTTAGGCGCCTGGAATGTCCCTGTTGGAGATTTTTGCTGATACCACCATGTTTATGGACAGGGAATCAGGCTCTGTGGGCCAAAGTTCTTTGGGTTTAGGGCTGACTTCCAGTGGGCTGTTCAAGATAATAGAAAAACGGATCATTTATCCCATTCTTGGGTTCAGCCAAGGCCCCTTATTAGGAAGGAAGGTTTTCTTTTCTGATTGGGTTGCAGATTTCCAGCCCAACTGGAAAGGCTGAGGCTGCCGCTGTGACCTCGGCTGTGGGCTCCGTGCAGCTCCTAGAGGCTCTGTCTCTAGAGAGGAGGGAACTTTGCCCCAGCATTCGATCAACTGCCACTCGCTAGGGTGGAGTCTGCTGCCTTTGTTTGCTCTCTGCGGGGCCGGCCTGCGCGCTGGGCCGCCTTCAGCCAGCTCTGTGCTTGCTGCGAAGGCTCTGGAAACCTGAGAGCGCAGAGCTCAGTGACGCGGGGTGACCCGGCAGAAGACTGGCTCTGAGGTGGTTCTTCTGGTGGGACTCGGTGCGACGACTGAGTGCAGGCAGGCGATCAGATCGCCGCAAGGACCCTTGGGGATGTGTCACACATAGCAAGTGTGGGTCTGAGATGCTCAGTGTGTCGGTCTCTGAAGTGAAGAAACTTGCCAAGTACCCCCCCCCCCCCCCCGCCACGCTTAGAGCCCCACAGACAGTGCTCCAGGATCTGCTGATTCTTAGCAGCGGCCTGAGCTTTGTCCTGTGCAGCCTTGGCTTGGGGCAGGGAGGAGGGTTGTTTTCCCGAACATGATAAGGAATGGAGCTGGGCAAAGCAGGAACGTGGCTGGTGATTGGTAGACAGGATGCCCTGGAATGCGGCTGGCCGGCAGCCCAGAATCCAGCACTTTGTATTTGTTTGTTTCTGGGAGACTGTGGTCTGGTGCTACTGTGACAGGAAGTGAGGAAGCTGGGAGTGGGGGACGGAGAGGGTGTCTTTGTGGTTCTCCTGTGAACTCCCCCTGGAGGGTGCTCCCTCTGCTCAGGGCTCCGTGCAGAAGAGAGCTGCCTTTGTGTGCTCGTGGGTCTCACTCCGAGCCTCGTGCTCTCAGGACCAGGCTGAGGGTGTGGATGCGCGCGCAGTCTGTCCTCATGAGTGGCCCTGAGCCCCAGCGCTGGGGAGCCTGCCGGGCTCACTGTGTACGGGCGCTAGGACTTGATGAAGGAGGAGCTCAAGGAGGGACCTGCTAACCTCGGTGTGTGTGCTGCTTTCGCTGCGGGAAGGAGCCGCGTCCCAGCTCTCCCGCGTGTGGCACGCCGCCGCTGCAGGGCGGGGAGCTTTCTCATCCTTCGGTCTGCACAGATCGGGCGCGTTGCGCTCAGCAGCTCCTGGAATTCTCCTGTGTCTAGATGGCGTTGCACCTGTTGCATTCTCTGCACTCTTGCCCCCTCGCTCCCTTGTCCTGTGCTTTTCCTCCCTCTGTCCCATCTGTGAAGCAGCTTTCCTCACCTTGGGGACGGGGTGGCTGAGTCCTCAGCTTCCGGCTGTGCTGGCCTGGCCCTGCGCGAGCGCGAGCCACACAGGCCACCGTTGATTGCCCAGGAGGGCAGCTGCCCTGGAGGCGGATTGCTGACATACCGAGAGATTGCAGAACAATCTCTCCGCTCAGTTTGACGCCGAAGACTTCCTTCTCTGTCCTACATCAACTTGGCCTTTGCTCTCAGTTTAGTACGAGGTGACATTAAAATGAGAGTAGAACTATTTGTAAACTATTCTCTTTCATGAAATGGAAGTGATTTGAGTTTGGGCAGGTAGCCCGTGGGAAGGTCGGGGGTCAGAACGGAGGAGGCCCGTTTTGTGCCTGTTACCTTTCCTCTTGAAGGTGTTTTTCAAAAATGAAGGAGCTTCAGTGGATGCAAGCATCTCTTCCCCAGATGCGAGGGAAGTCTTGCTCGGCAGGGTGAAGCTAAGCAGCCCAGGTGGTGCCTCACACCTGCAGCCCCAGCACTGGGGAGACTGAGTTGGGATCGCTCTTAGTCTGAGGCCAGCCCTGGAGGTATAGGCCCTATTTAAAAACAAACAAAAGACCTTAAAAACAAAATGAAGTTAGCCGGACGTGGTGGCTCAGGCCTATCATCCCAGCACTCGGGAGGCAGAGACAGGAGGATTGCTGAGTTTCAGGCTTGCGTGGGCTACATAGTGAGCTCAGGGCCAGCCTGAACTACAAAGTGAGACCCTGTCTCAAAAAAAAAAAAAAAAAAAGGGCCGGAGGGTTAGCTCAGTGGTTCTAGCGCCTGCTGCACAAGTGCAAGGTCCTGAGTTAATCTCCGGTAACCACATAGAATGCTGGGCGTGGAGACTCACGCCCACCAACAATCAACACCGCATACCACAATGCCCGGTGTGGTGGCTCACGCCTGTCATCCCAGCACTCGGGAGGCAGAGGCAGGAGGATTGATGAGTTCGCGGCGGCTTGCCTGGGCACCATAGTGAGCTCAGGGCCAGCCTGAACTACAAAGCGAGACCCTGTCTCAAAAAGCAAAAAAAAAAAAAAAAAAGCCCAACAACAAAAAAAAACAAAATGAAGTTAGGACCCAAAGATCCAGCTGGTTCCACCCCATCTTATCTTGCTGCTTTCTCTTCTGTGCGCACGTGCACACACACACACACACACACACACACACACACACACTCAGCTTTCTTTTGTTTCTTTTTTTGAGACAGGGTCCTACTTTGTAGTTCAGGCTGGCCCTGAGCTCACCATGTAGCAATCCTCCTGCCTCTGCCTCGTGAGTGGAGTGCTGGGATTACAGGCATGAGCCACCACGCCCAACATTTGTAGTGTGTGGTACTGATTACTGGTGGGTGTGAGTCACCACGCCCGGTATTGTATGTGGTTACTGGATTGAACCAGGGATTTTGTGCCTAACTAGGCAGGCGCTGGAACCACTGAGCTAAATCTTCAGCCCTTGTTTGTTTGTTTATTTTTTGAGACAGGGTCTTGCTTTGTAGTTCAGGTTGGCGCTCAGCTCACTATGTAGCCCAGGCAAGCCTGGAACTCAGCAATCCTCCTGTCTCTGCCTCCTGAGTGCTGGGATTACAGGCGTGAACCACCACACCCAGCATTGTGGTATGTGGTGTTAATTGCTGGTGGGCGTGAGTCACCACACCCAGCATTGTATGTGGTAACTCAGGACCTTGTGCTTGCGAGGCAGGCGCTGGAACCACTGAGCTAAATCTCTGGCCCCCCCTGTTTATTTTTTTATTGGATTTAGAATAACATTTTCTTTTTTTAAAAAAGAATTTTTATCTATTGGTACATTTTATATATACATCATATCATGATCATGCTTGATATTGGGAATTTGTACCAGTATATGATACAGTTTAATTCTCATTTGTTCCTATTCGCCTACCCACCCCACAACCCCCAACCCCCTAAATGTTTTGTTTCCCTTTTTTATTACCATCACATTTTTTCTTCACTCTCATTACTTACTCCTCCACCACATTTCCCTTTGAATATTTTCTATTTCACAATAACCATCATACATTCTAGAGCTCATTAACATCTTCAGTTTCTCATGCCAGAGAACAGATACAATATTTACACGGCTGTGACCTATTTATTTCACTTGTGGAGTATGTCCTGAAGGTACGTCCATTTGCGACTTTTTTTTTTTTTTCTTTTTGAGATAGGGTCTCGCTTTGTAGTTCAGGCTGGCCCTGAGCTCACTATGGTGCCCAGGCAAACCTCAAACTCAGCGATCCTCCTGCCTCTGCCTCCCGAATGCTGGGATGACAGGCGTGAGCCACCACGCCCGGCACTGTGGTATTGATGGCTCGGGGGCGTGAGTCACCACTCCCAGCATTGTATGTGGTTACCAGGACGAACTCAGAGCCTTGCCCTTGTGAGGCAGGCGCCGGAACCACTGAGCTAAATCTCCGGCCTGAGAATAACTTTTTTCTTTACTGAGTTTATTGGTACATTTTAGGTATATGTTATATCACATTCATCACTGAGAATTTGTACCTGTACGTGATGTGTCTTTATTTTTTCCTGTTCCTCTGCCCTCCCTTCAGGCCTCATTCCCCTATATTCATAAAACTTTCTTTCCATTTCTTCCTTTTTACTATTAAATTTTTGTTTTCCTGTTTTGCTTTCCTATTCCCCCCACCCCAGTTCTCCCTTTGAATAACTTTTTTTTTTTTTTTTTTTTTGAGACAGGGTCTCGCTTTGTAGTTCAGGCTGGCCCTGAGCTCACTATGTAGCCCAGGCAAGCCTCGAACTCAGCAATCCTCCTGTCTCTGCCTCCCAAGTGCTGGGATGACAGGCGTGAGCCACCATGCCTGCCCGGCACCCTTTGAAAATAACTTTTAATCCTTGGAAGCACAGAAATTTGTATTCCTCCTACTGTACCTGGGAGTGGAAGAGCATGTGTTTCCAGCCAGCACTGTGACACACGCCCATGATCCGGTACTCGGAAAGCTGAGGCAGGAGAGTGAGGCCAGCCTGAGACCCACCTAGATTAGTCAGTGAGATCCTGTCTCAAGATAAAAAAAAATAAATCAGGATAGTGTCTGTGTTTCTACTATTCACTAGACCATGGCCTTGAGCAAGATTCTAATTATTTCTGACTCGTGGTTTACTCAACCCTAAAAAGGGCCATTAAGTTTGGGAGTGGTGGTGCTTGCCTGTGGCCCCTACTATTTTGAAGGCTGAGGCAGGAAGATCACTTCTGTCCTAGAACAGAGACCAGCCTGGCAACAAACACACTGGTGGGGGAGGAGGCATTGTCCTTGAGAGTTTTGGGAGGGTTATATGTGATCATTTCTAGGGGAAGATCAATTATAAACACCTTCTCTTGTAGGGTTGGATTTTCTCTTTCACGAGAGACAACTGCTCTGTTTTCTGTGGGATATGGTGGCAGATACCTGTGATCTCAGTATTCTATGGGGCTGAGGCTGGGGATCAAGGTCAGCCTGAACCGTTCAGCGGGATCTCGTCCCAGCTCAGGCAAAGGCCCAGGCTCAATCTCTTAATACATTAAAAAATAAAAAGGACATTTTCTCTTTATTCAACTTTAACACTTTCCCGACGGCCAGGTGTGGTGGGCAGTGCTTGAGGGTTGCAGTGAGTCCGAGGGCATCCCGAGCTCCTTTGCAAACGCTGTCTCAGGGAAACAAAACACTTTCCTTATTGATTTCTTTTATTTCCCTCAGTACTCAGGGTTGAGCCCAGGGCCTCTGCCTTGAATTTCAAATCTCAGCCCTCTTCAACTTTGTTGTTCTGAGACCCTTTCTCCCTGTTTTCCAGGCTGGCTCAAACTTGTTTTCCTCTGGTCTCAGCCTCCCACAGTGTTGGGATGACTGATTGGTCAGGTTCTCTCCAAGTGGCTAAATTGCCAAGCTGGGCTTGAATTCGCAGCCCTCCTGTCTCAGCCTTGCAGGCTTGTGCCACGCACCCACACCTTTCCTCAGTGCTGCTCTGTCGAGAGAGGTGTGTCCTTAACCCGCTGGAGGGAAGGGACCTCGTCCCGTTGCCCGACTTCTTCAAGCAGGTGCAGTAACCTGCTGTCACCTTGTCCACGTTATCAGAGGGTGGGCGAGGAGACAGGGTGCTGCAGCCCGGGAGTGAGGGCTGGCAGGAGGCCGCGCTTGGAAAGGGGTGTGAGCCTGACGGCCCTGGGAGCCTGGGAAGCCCCGAGGCTGGGCCTTTCCGAGAACACTTCCCTTCCAGAGAGTGAGGGAGTGGGCGTGCCCCAGTATTGTAGGGTCTCTCTTTCGGGAGGAGAGGCTGGGGGACTGCACACCTTCCCACTCCGTGAGCCCCTTCTCTCCTCCTCCCTCGCTGTGGGGAGGAGAAAGGCCCCTGCTCCGCACCTCCCCTCTGCCCCTCCCTCTTATCTGTTTCCTCATTGCCTCCTGAAGCCCTGCTTCTCCTTATAAGGCTGGGCCGGGCACCTTTGGCAATGCTGCCCAGGGACCCAGGTGAGTGACTGCGCAGCTCAGACTCGGATTGCCAGGGAACAGAGTGAGTCGTCCGGGGAGGCACATGGCCAGGGGAGGAGGGACCTGGGACTTGTCGGACCTGTCCTGGTGCGGGCAGCGCCCCGCCGCCTGAGGAGCAGGTTTTGTTTCTTTCAGCCTGGGCCCTGGCCACCTGGGAGCCTCAGCTTCCCTTGCCCGCGCCGCCCCGCCTTATCTGTTGTAGTGCTGTGGTTTGGGCTCTGGGAGGAGGTGCCTTATCCAGCTGTTACACTGCGCATGTTTTTTTTGCTGTGGGGTCTCTGTGTTGCCCAGGCTCCACTTGGATCCCTACGTGCAAGTGAGCCTTCCTTTTCCTTAAATGACATTTTAAAAATTGAGTTTATTGGTACATTTTTATACATACATTATGATCACATTCAACCTTGAAGGTTTGTCTCTGTACGTGATATATCTTGATTCTCATTTTTTCCCATTCCCCTGCCCTCCCTGCAACTGCTACCCGCCATGTACATAAGTTTTGTTTCCTTTTTTTTTTCTTTTAACCATCAAATCAGCCTCAGCTTGTTTTTTCTTTTTTATTTATTTATTTTTTTTGAGACTGGGTCTCGCTTTATAGTTCACACTGGCCCTGAACTCACTATGTAGCCCAGGCAAGCCTGGAACTCAGCAATCCTCCTCCTCTGCCTCCCGAGTGCTGGGATGACAGGCCTGAGCCACCACGCCCGGCACTGTGGTATGTGGTATTGATGGTTGGTGGGCGTGAGTCACCACGCCCAGCACTGTATGTGGTTACTGGGATCGAACTCAGGACCTTGCGTTTGTGAGGTAGGTGCCGGAACCACTGAGCTGAATCTCCGGCCAGCCTCAGCTTCTTGATTGTTGGAAGCATAAGCGTGTCCTGCAAAGCCTAGAACCCTCGGTCCTGAGAGTGACTGGGATGGAAGCCAGGGCTGGAGCATGCTGGGCAGGTGTTCTGTCAGGAGCTGCATCTCCACGCCTCTTAAATGGATTTGTGATCCTCCTGCTTCAGGCTTCTAAATAGGTGGGACTGTAGATATGCACTGTTTTCCTTTTTCTTTTTTTTGAGACAGGTCTTACTGGTTAGTCCATGTTGGCCCTGAACTTGGAACACTCTGTTGCCTCAGCTTCCCGACTGTTGGGATTGTAGATAGGTGCACAGGATGAGGCTGTTTTTATTTGTAAGTCACAGTGGAAACTCAATTCTGTCAGGTTACTTTAGGTCATGATTTTAAGATCATTTAAGGTGCCCTGTTAACCATAAAGAGTGCCAACTGCATTGCCTGTCATATTCTTTTTCCTTCCTTCCTTCCTTCCTTCCTTCCTTCCTTCCCTCCCTCCCTCCCTCCCTCCCTTCTTCCTTTTTTCTTTCTTTCTTTGAGAGAGTGTCTTGATTTGTTGTTCAAGCTGGCCAAGTACTTGTGGCAGTCTTCCTGCCTCAGCCTTTCAATTGCTGAAATTAACAAATCTCAATTTAGGAGGAAGTTTTTCTTGTTTTTGTTTTTTAAAGAGACTGGGCCATCTGCCCTAGCTTTTGTCGGGCTGGCCTTAAACTCCCGAGCCAGGTGAGGAGCCCACACCTTCCCACTTCTGCGCCCCCGTAGCTGGGACTGTGGGTGTGTGAAAACAGTTCTGTTCACTGCACTTTGGTCCGTGGAACGCAGTGCCCTTTCCCAAGGGGAGAGTGGCTTGCCCACCCTGAGACTCCTCAGTTGCCTGGAGAGGAACCGGAAGGAAGAGCAGCCCTGCACGCTCCAGGTGGAGAGACTGGGCCGAGTGGAAGCTGTGCTGCCAGGCCTGACCTGGGGAGGGCTGGGGTGGAGGTGAGACCGCGAGGTGAGCCAGGCGTCCTTGCGATTTTTGTCTTGTGGGTCCTGTCTTGTAGCCCCAGGCCTGGCCTGAACCCGGCCTCAGACGGTCCTCCTTCCTCAGCCTCCCTAGTTGCTGGAGGTGCAGGCGCGGCCAGAGCCCGCCTCTGATCTGTCGCAGCTCCGGATGCCCAGCTGGTGGGAGGTTGTCTCCCGGGAAGTGAGAGATAAAGATGCTCAGATCTTGGACTGTGACGACTGTGACGCTAGCACTTTTTCTGCCAGGAGCCACGGAAGAGCCACGGAAGACCTCTTGGCAAAATACATTCCTTTGGACCTGGGTCTGATAATCCCAGAACTCTGGAGGCTGAGGCAGAATGATCACCAAGAATTCAGTCAAGGCCAGCCTGAACTACATAGTGAGAACCTAAAAAAAAAAAAAAAATCCATTCTTTTGGTTTAGCAGCCCTCAGGACAAATATTTTGTGGCTTGAATGTTTTGTCCTACAGTATATAGTGTTACATGTGTTGTATTTTATTTTGTTGAGACAGGGTCTCAGTATATATTCCAGGCTGGCCTTGAACTCACTGTATAGCTCAGGACAGCCTCAAACTTGTGCCTCATCCTCTTCCTAGTGGGATTACAGGTGTACACTACAATGTCTGACTCTTATTATTATTATTTTTTTTTTAGCCAGGGCTTTGGTAAGTTGCCAGTGCTTCAAACTTCTGATCCTCCTGCTTCAGCCTCCCAAGTAGAAGGGTTACAGGCATAAATTACTGTGTAGTTTTCAAAGGCTATTCTTAGCCTTTTAGAATCATAATTCTAAATTACATTTCTGTCAGTTCGCTATGCAGCAAATCATTCTAGGGACAGAGCTATTAGTAATGTTTTTTGGTCAGGGGTTGAGACAATGGCTTCCTGTGTAGTTCAGCCTGGGTTTGAACTCACTGTGCAGCCCAGACTCACCCTGAGGTGGCTGTTCTGCCTCAGCCTCCTGAATGCAGTCACTGCGCAGCTGGTAACGGTTTGGTTGTTGGTTCTTGAGGGCACTGGATTGAGTGTAGCTTGCTTCGGTTTGGAGTTCTGGCGAGGGCAGAGGTCAGTCAGCGATCACTGTTGCAATGGGGACCTTGCCATGGGTGGGACTTGGTCAGAGCCCCTGAGCCTTGGTCAGAGGTAAAGCAGCTGTCCCCGGAGATGCCGGCTTCTGGACAAGGACACAGCTTGCTTTCTGTGGCCCTCCGCTCACCTCAGCAGTCACCTGGTGGACCAGAAACATTGTGTGCCAGGCCTGGAAGGGTCCGCGTGGGACTGCCCGCCCTCCTCCCAGGCAGGTGGTGACCCAGACTCTTGAGCTCGTGTGTGTGGATGGGAATGCTGTGCTCTGAGTTACCACGCTGTCTGCTGATGCTGGTCTGGTGGCTTCATCCTCTTCTCTCACGTCTTTTGTAACCTAAAGAAAGATGGAAGCCTTTTCCTGTCCTGTTGTGGTGAGGAAGAAAGCTCCCACAGGTCATTGGAGCTAGGAGCTGGCCTGTCGTCTCTTCTGCCCTTTGTTTGGAATGGTGTAGACTTGGTTTAAATTCATAATTTCCACCTGGGCACCTTGGCATATATTTATTTGTGTTCCCAGCACTCTGGAGGCCAAGGCAGAAGGATCACAAGTCTGAGCCCAGACTTTTTTTTTTTTTTTTTTTTGCTTTTTGAGACAGGCTCTCGCTTTGTAGTTCAGGCTGGCCCTGAGCTCACTATGGTGCCCAGGCAAGCCGCCGCGAACTCAGCAATCCTCCTGTCTCTGCCTCCTGAGTGTTGGGATGACAGGCGTGAGCCACCACGCCCGGCACTATGGTATGTGGCATTGATGGCTGGTGGGCGAGAGGCTCCACGCCCAGCATTGCATGTGGTTACTGGGATCGAACTCAGAACCTTGCGCTTGCGAGGCAGGCACCGAAACCACTGAGCTAAATCTCCGGCCACAGACTGTCTAATTTTAATAACTTTGCAAGACCCTGGCTTACAAATGGGGATGGAGAGAAGAAGCAGATATAGGAAGAATTAAGATGTTACGTACTTGTACCAGCTCCGCATGTAATGATTGCGTTCTGCCAGTGTGTGCCAGTAAAGATGTTAAAATTCGAGGATGCAACTCTGTGTGATGGTCTGGGTTCAATCCCAGTACTTACAAAAAAAAAGAAGAAGAAAAGAAAAAAAAAATTCCTGTTCCATGTGGCCCCTCAGGCAGCCCCTTCACTGTGTGGCTGTCTTGTGTGGTGAGGCCCAGTGCTGGCTCCCCCAGTCACGCAGGGTGGCCCTGGTGCGGGGCCCGGGGCTGGGCCTGAGCCCGAGCCTGGCAGCAGGTCCATGATGTCTGCTGGCCTCGAACCCTGGAGAAGCACCCTGTGCCCCAGAGGGAGGTCCGGGCCGGGCCTGCGGGTCGCTGGCTCGCCCCCCCTGGGGCCCACTTCTCCTCTACTGCCTCACCAAATAGTTTGAGGCTGAGACAGCACCGTGAAATGATGTCATTGGAAGATAGAAACCAACTCTTGAAACAACTGAAGACCTCACCTTTGTGTAACCCGAGTTGTCTCCTCATCATCACAGCAGCGGAGCAGAGGAATTGGCGATGCCAATACTGTGTGGATTGTGGCAGCCTGGGCTGTGCCGCAGGGGCCCAGGGCTCTTCCGCCTGACCTTTGGCCTGTGCCATCCTGGGGTCACCTTTTCCCCAGGAGGTTCGCTGTAGTGCCCTGCGGGGGCTCCCAAGGAGAGGCTGGGCTCCGTCCCTCTATCGAGTTAGAGTTCTGGGGGCCTAAAGGAGGCCGGAAGTGCTGTGGCTGTGTCCTCGGTGGTGCCAGTCTGGGTGTGCTGAGCAAGTGACATTCCAAGGTGGAGCCTGTGTGCTAAGTGTGGTGCCGCCCTGTTCCTGCTGGCGGCCCGAGGGTCCACGGTCACGTGCCTACACACAAGGGCAGGTGCACAGCACGAGGAAGGGAGCTGGAGGGGCACTGTGGGAACGCAGGGTACTCCTGAAAGAAAGGCGCAGCGTGCTGGGTAAAGGGTGGGACTGAGAGATGGCAGTGGCCCTTGGACTGGATGGTCAGCAGCTGCGGGGACCCGGCCTGGACAGGGCTGCGCGTGGGGAAGGGCCTGTGTTGTCGGGGGCGGGCGGGGGTATCCGCTCGCCAGTCTCTTCTGGGCTTTGCTGCTGTTCAGCACTGCCGCGTGGAGGGCAGACAGGCCCGGGCTCTGCCCGCCGGGCCCTGCGGAGCGTGGGAACAGGAGCCTGAGCAGAAGGCCTGGCCTCGGCTAGTCCTCACTTGTCCCTGCCGCGGCCCGGCCGTTTCCCAGCGTCTCCAGGGGCGCGCTGGGGCTGGGAAGAGAGGACGGCTCAGGCGTGACTCCCCCTGGGAGCAGCGCCCGGGCAGAGCCGTCCTAGGTTCCGTGTGCCGCAGGGAGAGCGCACTGCAGCGCCGGTGCCCGTCACTGCGCCACGCCCAACAGTGCTCAGTGTTTCCTCTCTGCCCACACCTCCTTTTGCTCTCTTGGGTTCATGTGTTGGGTATGTTTTATTTCCTCTCACTCTCATTTTCCCTCCAAATATTTCTGCAGCTCTCTCCTTTGCTTCCTCCTTGCTGTGGTGCTGGGATGCTTCTTCCATGGTTCTTTGAGTCTAGCCTGGGCTGTTCTCTGTGTTAAGCCAATCCGTTACGACTCCTCCCTGAACAGGTGTGTATGGAAATCAATTTATTAAGACCTATTTTAAGTGTTTCCTTTTTTGGGGGGTTGGTCAGGGTGGGGAGCCTGCCTTCCCACAGGACATATTTTGGGCTGCCGCGAGGTCTCCCGTAGCTGATGGAGTCTGCGGTGCGCCTCAGCGCGGCTGGATTGCCAGCTTCCTCGTGGTGGGCGTGCATAACAACTGCCATGTATTACATGAGTGCACACGTGAGCCCTCCACATACTCTGTGATTTATTGAGTTGGAACAATAAAGAAGTGGAAATTCTGCTCCGACTCTGCGGAAGTCGCAGCCTCAGAGGTTGGGGTATGAACTACTTCCAGGTCCCATCCTACAGTTTGAGCCCACTGCTCTTTTCCCAGCTTCCCAAAGAGCTGCAGGGCTGTGGCCATGGACCTTTTCACACAGCGAGTTTCTGTTTCTCTTGTCTTGGTGAAGGTTCACTTTTGCCCATGGTACTGCAGTATAGTTTTGAAAAGCAGAAGGACCTTTTTGTAAATGTATTAATGAGACCTTACCAAAATATTTCTTCTAGTTTTGGTATTAGGGATGGAACCAAAGGTGCTTTAGCACTGAGCTACACTCCCAGCTCTTTTTTTTTTTTTTTTGAGCTAGGATCTCACTTTGTAGTTCAGGCTGGCCCTGAGCTCACTATGTAGCCCAGGCAAGTCTCGAACTCAGCAATCCTCCTGCCTCTGCATTCGAGTGCTGGGATTACCGGAATGAGCCACCTCACCCTACACGGGTGTGTGGCACTGATTGCTGGTGGGTGTGAGGCACCATGCCCAGTATTGTTGTATATGGTTACAGGGAATCAAACCAGAGATCTTGCACTTGCTAGGCAGGCGCTGGAAACACTGAGCTAAATCTCCAGCCCTGTATTTTTTTTTTCTTTTTTGAGATAGGGTTTCATTAAATTGGGCAGGTGCAGGAGCTCGTCCTGCTTCAGCTCCTGAGCAGCTGGGATTAATAGCTATGCGACACTGCACCTAGCTAATATTTTCCACACACTTGTTTATTACATACTGGGGATTAAACCTGGGGTCTTTGGGCTGAGTTACATGCCCACCCCTTTCTCTGTTTTTTATTGTGAGACAGGTCTCCGTGAGTCACTAAACTGCTTGGGCTGAGCTCACACTGCAGTTCTCTTGCCTCAGCCTCCCTGCACACTGGGATTACAGGCATGTGACGTCACGCCTGATTTAATATTTCCATGTCTTACCTGCCTGTTAATTTAATATCTTCTGTCACCACTGTGGCAGGCGAAGGACTCAGATCCAGCGGGTGTGCGGGAGAGTGAGCCCCACGGCCCCAGCACAGTGAGTGCTGCTGTGTGCCTGGGCACTGAGGGTTGCATTGGGTGGACAGCTGCAGGGCAGGAGAACGGAGCTCAGATCTCACGTGGCGATGGTGGTGCTGGCCACGCCCCTCTGCATCCTGTTCCCTGTGTCTGGGCTGTGGGCACGGTGGCGGGCCTGGGTGCCTGCGTGGTCACTGGTGGTGGGCACAGGCTCGGTGGCAGCTTGCTTTCTGCACGGCAGGGAGCCGCGCGGGCGTGCTGGCTCCAGGGCTGGTGATGCGCTGTCTTCTCTGACCTGTGCTCCTCTCTCCTCCCCCGCCCTCCCGATAGTGTGAAGTGAGGGGCCTCCTCCCTCCTCCCCTTCCTCTGCGCGCCTTCCTCTCTGCCCTGCCCTGCCGTGGCTCTGCCCCCAACCTTCATGGACGACTCAGAGGTGGAGTCGACCGCCAGCATCTTGGCCTCCGTGAAGGAGCAAGAGGCCCAGTTTGAGAAGCTGACCCGGGCGCTGGAGGAGGAACGGCGCCACGTCTCGGCGCAGCTGGAGCGCGTCCGGGTCTCGCCACAAGATGCCAACCCTCTCATGGCCAACGGCACCCTCACCCGCCGGCACCAGGTAACCCCTCCAGCAGACCGTAGGGGTCTGTGGCAGGGGCCCCAAGAGGATGCAGCCCTCTTGGGGGCTCCCCTGGGCCCCTCAGGGATCCTGCTGATGGAGAGCTGAGTACCGCTTGGTGCCAAGCAGGTGGACTTCGCTCTTGCTGCGGCCAGCTGCCTCCCGTGTTGCCGGAGTGGGTTTTCGGGTCGGGATGCAGTTCTGGTGACGGCCGCATTCAAGTAGCTTCTGTTTTCTCCTTCTTGGCACCAGAAGATCGGGAAAGTAAATGCCTGGTGGTTGAGGAGGTGAGGGTCCTGCCTGTGGCTAGCTAGTCTGTCTCCCCAGGGAGAGCATTATCCCGAGTCCCTTTCTGCTGGCTGCACTTTGTCTGCGTTAGGAGGGATCAGCCTTCACCCTGTTGCTGAGAGCTGAGGGCAGCTGTTCAAGCGGAGGCCGCAGGACCAGCGGTCTCTGGGTGCCCCCCCGCCGTGCTCAGGAGAGCTGGTGTCGGGAAGGAGAAGTGGCTTGTGTTCCTGTGGTTTGTGATGCCGCCTGTCTGAGCTTGTGTGTGTGAGTGTGGTCACTTGTGCATGTTAGGGATTGATTGTTTGATAGATAGTATTCTGAGAGGCCCTGGGCTGGAACCAGAATGGTGCTTCTATTTCTTGTTGTTTTTTTAAAGTTACTGGGAATTGAACCCAGAGCCTTTGCACTGAGCTTCATTTCCAACCTATTTTTGTTTTGCATTTCAAAAATTTGAGACATAGCCTCACTAAGTTGCTCAGGTTGGGCTCTTATCTGTGATCTTCAGAGTGTTGGGACTGTAGACATGCATCATAACTCCTGTCTCCCCCCTTTGTGGGGGGACAGGACTGGGTATTGGAGCCAGGGCTTCTCGAGTACTATGTAAGCACTCTACCACTGAACTACTTCCCCATTCATTTTTTAAATCTTTAAAAGTTTTATATTTAATTTTGAGACAAGGTCTTATTATATAGTCCAGGCTGGACTTGAACTCTGTGTAGTGTAAGCTGGCTTTGAACTTGGGTCAGTTCTCCTGCCTCAGCCTCCTGAGCTCTGGGTTCACAGTTAGGCATACCTGGCAAAAACCTTTGTAAATTTTGAGACAGGATCTGACTAAGTCGCCCTGGTTATATTTGAACTTGTGTTCCTCCTGCCTCAGCCTCCCAAGCAGCTCGTATTACTTATGCAAATTTTAAGAAGGTCCCTTATGCTGAGGAGTCTTGTAGTTGAGTGAGGAGACAGAATTCCAGTTGGGGCTGATCACTTATGTGAAGGAGGCTGTGTACTTGCAGTGTTCAGGTATTTCATGGGCACAACGCAGAGGCGCAGGGCTGCTGAGTGTCTGTGCGCACGGGCAAGGAGGGTGGGCCGTGCCGGCCTGGAGTCAGTGGGGAATTCCAGGGTTCTCTGGGCTTGTACTTCTAACTGCTGTTTGGAGTGAAGCCACACCCTTCCTCTTCCTGAAAGTGGGGCTGAACTTCCTCCAGCAGCATCCCCTCAGTGAGGAGATGGGTGGGAGGGGCTGCGGGCCATGCAGGGTGCAGGGCTGCTTAGGAGGACTGTGGGGCGTGCCGTGCGCCATGAGCCTCAGTGGGGGAGAGTGTTGGGACCTCCCTCTGCAGTTTGGGCACCCGTATTCTTAAAGTTTGGAAGGGGTTCCTTTTTTTTGGTGATCGAACTCACAACCTTAATGCTTGCTAGGCAGGCAGCTGCACCACTGAGCTAAATCCTCAGTCCTGGAAAGGGATTCTTGTATCTGTTGCTTCTTTCTTTAAAAAGCTACCAGGAATGAGATTTTTCCACTGAGAGCAGAACGTGAAGACTCGTGAACAATAAAGAAGGGTCTTGGAAACCTCCTGACTTAGGTTCTCAACTTTCCTTACTTCGTAGGGTTTTCCAAAGAGGATGGATATAGGGAAGCTTATCAGAGTCTCTGCTGTTTATTCAGCAAATCATTTTCGTTTTCATTTGACATAGGGTTTCACCATGTTGCTCAGGCTGGGTTTAAATTTGGGATCTTCCTGCCTCAGCCTCCAGAGTGCTAGGATCACAGGCATGGAGCTCTATACCCAGCTAGAAAATAGTTTTTGAATGCCTGTTATGTGTCAGGCACTGTGGAAGGGGGGTGAGGGACCCACCCTTAAACAGAACTGGCCAGGCACTCTGACCCCCTCCTGGCCTGGTGCTCTCGGGTTCCAGAGACCTGTGTGGCAGAGCTGGAGACCCCACCGCAGGTATGAGGAGAGAGGCGAGGCGAGGGCTGATCTGGTTCCGACCCGGCTCCTCTGTGAGGAGCCACACAGGACGTCAGGCCACAGACTGGAGCCCTCTTTCTGTTTGGAAAAAAGACCTTGGTGTGTGCTAGAGCAGAGGACGCTCGCGAGAATGAACTGTCTTCTGTGGGCTGTGTTTCAGAACGGCCGCTTTGTGGGCGATGCTGACCTTGAGAGACAGAAACTGTCAGATCTGAAACTCAACGGACCCCAGGTAATTCTTCAGCCCACGGCCTGGGGTGCTTCCGTCGCATCTTGTTACTCCGGCCCGTATACTGGCAGCTCGCAGAGTCTAGTGCCTGGCACATTGGAAACATTATTCTTTAGTTTCTTTCCTTTAGGGAGATAGAAGGGTGGAGCTCCGAAGCATACATGTAGTTTTGTTCTCAACAAGTTTAGCGACTGTTGATACTTATCCTGCCTCCCTGTCCTCTGTGTGGTCCTCCATCCGTGGGCTATGCTTTGCTATTTTAGGGAGGGCGTGTTTCTGCTTTGCAAAAACGCCTACCTGAAATCTGGCCGGTGTTGAGCTTTAGACAGTAGAGAAAGAGTAGCTAGACCCCAGTTTTGGGATTTTGGTTTATCTTAAGATCTCCATTCGGGTGGCAGCTCTTGCAGCGTCACTCCCAGGTGGACGCGAGCAGCCGACAGTTCATTCTCGTTCAGATGCGGAGCCCCCGGAGGTTGTATCTGTGGTTCTGTGGCTTGGATATTTACGTGGCTGTAATTACCTCGGTGCATGTTTGTTAAGTGACTAGGATCTGCAGACTTCATTTGCTTCCCTTTTGTACAAGCCCCCAGAATGACGGGTACCTCCCTAAAATCCCCAGTCTGAGAGGGTGTGGCGTTATGCTGCCAGCTCTGTGGGACACTGAGGCAGGAGGCTTACAGCTCAAGCCCCGCCTAGGCAGTTGAGCCTTCTAGAGAGATCTTGTCTCAGAAACCAAAAAAGGAGTGGGGAGGCGGCCGGCGAAGGTCCTGCACCGCCTGGGGAAAGCAGAAGTGCTCAGTCTGGCCGGAGTTGCGGCTGAGCCTGTGTCTCCAGGGCCCCCAGGGCTTTGAGTGGGAGGGCTGCCGTCTGCCGGCTCAGTGGGGCTTCCTTCTGCCGTCCTTCCCGGCAGGACCACAGCCACCTTCTGTACAGCACCATCCCCAGGATGCAGGAGCCGGGGCAGATTGTGGGGACCTACACGGAGGAGGACCCCGAGGGAGCCATGTCGGTGGTCTCTGTGGAGACCTCCGATGACGGGACCACGCGCCGCACGGAGACCACGGTGAGCGAGGGACGTGCTCCTGGCTTGGCAGAGGAGAGGGGGCCGGGCAGGGTCGGGGCAGCCTCACGGAGGGGCAGTGCCCTTGCTGGGCGCCCAGCAGGCTGCTCCAGGCTCTTTCCGGGTGGGAGCCGAGCTGCCTCAGTCCCCTCTGTTCACCGACTCTGGCCTCACGCAGGTGAAGAAGGTGGTGAAGACCGTGACGACGCGGACGGTGCAGCCAGTCCCCGTGGGGCCGGACGGGCTGCCTGTGGACACCGCGGCGGTCCCCAGCAACTACATCCAGACTCTGGGCCGTGACTTCCGGAAGAATGGCAACGGGGCACCCGGTCCCTACGTGGGGCAGGCGGGCACCGCCACCCTCCCTCGGAACTTCCATTACCCTCCCGACGGGTACAGCCGTCACTATGAGGACGGCTACCCAGGGGGCACTGACAGCTACGGCAGCCTGTCCCGGGTGACCCGCATCGAGGAGCGCTACCGGCCCAGCATGGAGGGCTACCGGGTCCCCAGCAGGCAGGACGTGTACGGGCCGCAGCCCCAGGTGCGCGTGGGCGGGAGCGGCGTGGACCTGCACCGCTTCCACCCGGAGCCCTACGGGCTGGAGGACGACCAGCACAGCGCGGGCTACGACGACCTGGACTACGGCGTGGCGTCCGACTACGGCACTGCCCGCCGCGCCGGGACCCCCTCCGACGCGCGCCGGCGCCTCAGGTGAGCCGGAGGGAGGCCGCTGCCTCTCCTGGGGCTCCCTCCTTCCTTGCCCGCCCTCTGTCTGTCTGTCTGTCTGTCTGGCTGCCTCGTCCTGGGGCCGCCTCAGCCTCTGGCTGGGTGCTGGTGCCGATGCAGCGACACCCCCAGGCGTGGGTGGTAAAGCCCTCCGCTCCTGGCTCGCCTGGCCTCCTTGGTGAGGCTGGGGGCAGGCTGGGCCCGCCTGGGCCTGGCAGACCTTTTCCACGGGACACACGTGGGCATGCCGCTGTGCTGCTCGGCGTCTTTGTTGTTCCTTTTTTGCTGGTTCTCATCTGTTTGGTGAGATAGGGTCTCACTGTGGTTAGGTTCGCCTTGAACTCAGCTGTGCTAGCGAGCACCCTCAGCCTCAGCCTCCTGAGTGCTGGGTTATAGGTGTGTACCAGCACACCCTGCTCGTGTTCTTTGTTGTAAAAACAACCTTACATCTCAGTGCTGCGTGCACACTTGAAATTCCAGCCCCTGAGGAGACTGGTCTTGCTAATTGCCCTATCTGACCTCTAATTTGAGTTTTCCTGCCTCAGCCTCCCAGGTAGCTAGGATTATAGGTGTGTGCCACCACTCCCGGCTAAAATAGCTCTTTCAAAGTCTTTTTAATTCTAGTACTGGACAAAAACAGGTGTAGGCTGTGGGCTACTTCCAAATAAAGCAGAGTGTGTGTCCCAGGCAGAGAGAAAGAAGACGTGGGGCAGATTTATGGTTGTCTCCGTGGCGAGGACCCTGGCAGCTGTTGCCAGTTTCTCTGTGTGGCCGGGACATTTGGAAGCAGATGCTGGGTGCCTTCCTTTCCTTTGGCTGGGCGGGGCTCCTCGCCTCAGTCTGAGCTGCTTACCCGCGTGCTGCGCCGCTCTGTGGACTGGCAGGGCTGGGGCCTGGTTCTCAGCTGCCTCCGGGGCACGAGGGCCAGACCCCTCCTGGCTGGCAAGGCATTGGCTGTTCCCGTGCAGGCGGGGAGAGTGCTGGGGGTGGGTCCACGGGCCCTCGGACAGCGCGTGTGGTCTTCCTGGCCCAGCATTGTTGTTTTTGTCAGAATAAGTCTTGATCCTCTGTCTGTACAGGAGGGAAATAAGACTACAGGTTTGTCCGAGTGACTCCAAACTCGGTTATGGTCATTGTTACAGTTTTTTTATTTTCTTGCATTACCTGGGAGGAAACTCAGGCCCCTGTGCTTGCAGGGTAGGCTTGGTACCCCTAAATCTGTGGCTGTAATTTCTTAAGATAATAACAAAGTGAGATGTTCCTCGGCTTCTGAGCCTCTTCCCGGTGTAACAGACACGCCCACCCCTAGTCAGATTAAAGCCCCACTGTACAATGCCTTCGCGCTGTTTCCGCACAAGAAGGTCCTGGGGGGTTGGCTAGGCGCTTTGTCTCCGAATCTCTGCGCTCAGTACCTGCACGCTGCTGGCGGTGGGAGTGGTTCTGTGGAACAAACAACGGACTTATTTGGAGAGTTCCACACAATAGATTCCCGGCTCCTGTGGGAGCCTGTGAGGAGATGAGCTCACTGATAATGGGTCTCTTCCTTCCTGGTGGATGTGAGTCAGTCATGCTGTGGCAACTCGCCCTCTAGTGGTTGTTGTTTGTACTGAAACAGGAAGAGCCCTCTTAAGGACTTCTCTCTCCCCTCCCTCAGGGGCTTTGTTTGTGTTCTGGAGGGCGGGGATCCCACTGCCGCGTGAGTCCCTAGCCTTTTCATTTCAGCAGAGTTGGAGACCTTTAGGAAGTCACTTCTCTCACGTGTTTGTTGAATAACACAGTGACATTGGAGTGAACTCAGAGTCTGTTCAGGTCAATGCCCAACTCAGTATAAAAGCTAGGTTTCCATAGAGCATAAGCCCTGCTTTTCTGTCTGTCTAGCGGCTCCTCATCTGTAAGTTCTACAGTAGGCAGTAGGGTTAGGAGAACCTTAAACGTGAAGTCTGTTCAAGGATTTTACTATACCAGCTGTTTCCTGTGTATAAATGCCTCATTTCCTGTTTAGAGTCCTATAAGAATTGTTCTCAGGGTTTGCTTGCTGACTTCAGTCAAACTGAGTCAGTTGCTTTGGGTCGCTCTGCTGTCTGAAGATTTACTCTCCACCCAGAGAGGTTCGTAGCTGTCAGGTATCATTTAAATCATCGCTAACTAATCAGGACTTAGCTCTTTCATTGTGGTTAGGTTTCCAAATGTTATTTTTTGAGCCAACAAACTTCACAGGAAAAAAAAAGCTTCAGTCTAATTGCAGGTACCTTTAAAATTATTAGAATCGATCAGTGTGTGTTTCATGCAAATGAGATGAGGCCTGTGTGCTGGGTCGGCTGTGTCCCGAAACCGAAGGTCACGCTGGTGCCGCGGAAGCCAGGCTGACTGACTGCCTGATGTCACACGCGTTTCTCCTGGTCTTTCCAACACCGCACAGGAGCTATGAAGACATGATCGGGGAGGAGGTGCCGTCGGATCAGTACTACTGGGCTCCTCTGGCCCAGCACGAGCGGGGGAGCCTCGCGAGCCTGGACAGCCTGCGCAAGGGGGCCGGCCCGCCTCCCAGCTGGAGACAGCCCGAGCTGCCCGAGGTGATCGCCATGCTGGGCTTCCGCTTGGATGCCGTCAAGTCCAACGCAGCCGCCTACCTGCAGCACTTGTGCTACCGCAACGACAAGGTGAAGACAGACGTGCGGAAGCTCAAGGGCATCCCGGTACTGGTGGGCTTGCTGGAGCACCCCAAGAAGGAAGTGCACCTTGGGGCCTGCGGCGCTCTCAAGAATATCTCTTTCGGGCGGGACCAAGATAACAAGATCGCCATCAAGAACTGCGATGGCGTCCCTGCCCTGGTGCGGTTGCTGCGAAAAGCTCGTGACATGGACCTTACCGAGGTCATTACTGGTGAGTTCCGGGTCAGAGGGCTCGTTCGTGCTTGGGCTCAGTCATCCTGGAGAAGTTTCTAGTCATTTTCCTTTTGGTCAGAGCTGCTGACCAGGGGGCCATTGGGTCAAATCCTTAAGAATTGCTTGTTACAGTACTAAGGATGAGAGAAATTTTGAAGAATCCCTTGCTGATGTATAGCTACAGAAACTTTTACCTGAAATTTTAGATCCTTAACTTACGTTAGAAACACAGAAGAGTTGGTATGGGTGGGTCTCCCTTTGTGACAGTGTCTGGTGTGAGCCGAGTGGGGTGCAGTTGTCCAGTTCGTGGGTCTCAGACTTGGTCTATTAGCACTGACCAGCTGAGGCCCTGACGAAGCTGCCTCTCACATGGAGCTGAGTGTCAGCCCCTTTCCCCAAGGTCTTGCCACTTCTTTTTTTCTTTCTTTCTTTCTTTCTTTTTTTTTTTTTTGAGACAGAGTCTCACTTTGTAGTTCAGGCTGGCCCTGAGATCACTGTGTAGCCCAGGCAATCCTTGAACTCACAGCAGTCTGCCGGCTTCTGCCTCCCGAGTGCTGGGATAAGAGGCGTGAGCTTCCTCACTTGGTATTATTGTATATGGTTTCCAGGGATCGAACTTGGGACCTTGCACTTGCTAGGAAGACATGGGAACCACTGAACTAAATCCCCGGCCTTTGTCATTTCTTTTAAATGTCCCATCTAGACATTTGTCCCATTTAGACGTTTGGTCTTTCCCTCATTCAGAATGGTAGTTTTTCAGTTTGTGGGCTGTGCTCTATTAGAGTGAACTGAGTATAGTAGTTTTGTGGGTCATGACCACAGAAAAAAGGGAACAGGGAGAAAAAGAGAGCAGACCACGGGGTCTGATGGGAGAGATTTTCTTGCTGGAGGATGTTTGCTATTAGCGACAGTCCTGGTTGACATCCTTGGGGTGGTGAGAGTGTGCTGTGGACTCTGCCGCAAGCAGGGGACACTGATGTCACCCACCTGCCACAAGGACCTGGGCTGGATGACATGCTGAGGGGGAAGGATGGGCAGACAGACCCACGGGACGGCTCACAGGGTGGTGGGCGCACCGCACGCTGTGTGTGTCCTGAGCTCCAGTGTGAAATTCTTCCCGTGGGTCACAGACACGAGTTCGGGTGTCGCACGAGGTGTCTGGGCACTGAGAAAACCGAGGCACCGGGGAGTGGCTGTGTGGCTGTGTGCGTGCCACCGCTGCCACCGCAGCTGCTGGTTCCTGGGGAGAGCTGCAGGGTCTGCCACCTGGGCTGGGTTCCCGTGACACTCTTCGGGGCTGCTCTGACTGCGTTCTGCAGGAACCCTATGGAACCTCTCGTCCCATGACTCGATCAAGATGGAGATCGTGGACCACGCGCTGCACGCGCTGACGGACGAGGTGATCATCCCGCACTCCGGCTGGGAGCGCGAGCCCAGCGAGGACTGCAAGCCGCGGCACATCGAGTGGGAGTCGGTGCTCACCAACACGGCCGGCTGCCTTCGGTGAGCGGCGCTGCGCGAGAAGCTAGAACCACTCAAAGGCGGATACGGTTTCTTAAAAAATAGCCGAACTTCTTTAGCCCGTTAGCCCCGGGCTTGTTTCTGTGCCTGGCAGCCCCAGGCCGTCCCCCTCCTTCCTGGCCCGCTTTGGTGCTGCACACACCGCCGCCAGGCTTGGCATTGTCGCACACACCCTCCTTGTGCGTGTGCCCCTCGGGCGCACCTTGGGGTGTGTGGCCTGGGCCTGCGTGCGTCTGCCCTCCCACCCGCGCCCAAGGTGCCATCTGTGGCCCTGCGCAGGGGCGGCGGGCTTGTTCTCTCCCAGGTCCCTGCCGTCGGCCGCGCCTGCCCACAGTCCGTGCTCAGTGTTCGGGACAGGGAGCAGAGAGGCCTTGCGGGCGATCGGGCGGCCGCTGGCCTCAGTCGTCTCACGCACCTCCTGCTCTGCCTCAGGAACGTGAGCTCGGAGAGGAGTGAAGCCCGCCGGAAGCTGCGGGAGTGCGACGGGCTAGTGGATGCCCTCATTTTCATTGTTCAGGCTGAGATTGGGCAGAAGGACTCAGACAGCAAGGTGAGTTGCGGCCCTGGCGCTGGCAGTGCATGCTGGCCACCACCTCACGCCCTCGGACACTGGGAGGCCCTGAGACCAGCCCCTTCCTGCTCAGGCGGTGACCCGCTTGGAGGGGGCAGCTCCTTCGCAGGACGTTACAGCTGCTTGGTAGTCTTGCAAGACTGTGTTTTTTTTTTGTCTTTTTTTGTTTTTTTTTGCTTTTTTTTGGAGACAGGGTCTCGCTTTGTAGTTCAGGCTGGCCCTGAGCTCACTATGGTGCCCAGGCAAGCCGCCGCGAACTCAGCAATCCTCCCGTCTCTGCCTCCCGAGTGCTGGGATTACAGGCGTGAGCCACCACGCCCAGCATTATATGTGGTTACCGGGGATCGAACTCAGGTCCTTGCGCT
>PVIC010020077.1:0-29923 GCA_004025085.1 Thryonomys swinderianus | reverse complement strand
TCTGCCTCTGCCTCTGCCTCTGCCTCTGCCTCTGCCTCTGCCTCTGCCTCTGCCTCTGCCTCTGCCTCGAGTGCTGGGATGACAGGCATGGGCCACCATGCCCAGTTAGAAAGCCATTCTTATTTGACCTGTCTTCTCACCTTTGGGCAGGTCCATCATGTCCTTCTCACCCTGAGCTTTCTTCTGCTCCACTACTGTGTCTTGTGGCCCTGTCCCACCTACCACTACAGTCGGCTAACCTCAGAAACCCTGAAGAGTGGTTGTGCTGTGACTTCCCATTCCCAGGGTGCCTGAGCCTTAAAAACTGAAGCCTTGGGCCGGAGATTTAGCTCAGTGGTTCCGGTGCCTGCCTCACAAGTGCAAGGTCCTGAGTTCGATCCCTGGTAACCGCATACAATGCTGGGTAGGGTGACTCACACCCACCAGCAATCAATACTGCATACCACAGTGCCAAGTGTGGTGGCTCACGCCTGTAATCCCAGCACTCAGGAGGCAGAGACAGGAAGATTGTTGAGTTCGAGGCTTGCCTGGGCTACATAGTGAGCTCAGGGCCAGCCTGAACTACAAAGTGAGACCCTGTCTCAAAAAAAAAAAACAAAACTGAAGCCTTTCCCCAAGGGGCAACTGATGAATCGCTCCTCACTACAATGGGTCCTGCAGTAACATTCTAGTACTGTAGCCGGCCATGCAGAAGGGGTCACTTTCAGACACACTGTATTGAGAGTTTGCAAATACTGTGGGCTCTTCTGTGGCAGGAGATATGGGTTCACTTTTTCTTCCTGGGGCCCCCAATGCTTCTAGTGTCACCTTGTGTCTGTAGCAATAGGTCTCCCTCTAAAGAGCCAGGGGGAGCACTTAGACTGCTTCATTCTCAGCATTTACTTTACTTTCTCTAGTTTTTCTGTGATTTCCCATTTTGTTACCAGCTCTTTCTTAATTATTAGCCCTCTTCTTCCTTTTCTCTTCCTTAATTATTGTTTAACAGATGTGTGGATTTCAGGCCCGGGACATGTTGCAACTTGCTGCCAGCCTTCGTTCCACCACATCTGCTTCCTTTGAAAATCAATAGTGAATGTTTACATTTTAAAAATGGGTTACAATAAAAGATCTATTGATATTCATTTCCCTGAGATACTCCCCATTGCTTTGAATACACTTATCCCTCCATCCTTGCCACTTTCTGAAGCAGTTCTGGAAATCCACTTTCAAGAAGGTCTTTATGAGTTATGACCAAAAATACACTGGATGCCTCTGCTAAAGCACCATGCAACTGGCGAGAGTGTTTTCGTCCACCTCATCTACAGACTTGGTAGGATGTGACTTCCAGCTTTCCCCAAAGCCAAAACAACCATGAAAATAAGTCTTAGACTCTATTTAAGACATCCAGGCAGGTAAAACAGGAAAACCAAAAACGCTTGTGAAAACAGATTTCCAAAACTGCTTCAAAAAGGGGCAAGAAAGATGGGATAAGTGTATGTTGAAGCAGTGGGAAATATTTTGAAAGGAGGTATTAATAACCATGTGTTTTTTATTATAATAATATTTTGCAAATTTGAGGATTCATCCTTTTTGTCATACTTCATATTTAAATAAAAGGTTTTAAGAAAAATAGGAGCTTGTAGGTCTCAAATACAGCAAGGAATAGCCCCTTCTCCTGCTTTCAAACAATCCTATCCCAAGCCAAGGGGTTCTGAAGTGTCACATTCCCTATAATAACTCTTCCTACCTTTGTTTCTTCTATTTTTTTATTTTTTTTTCTCCTGTCTAAAATAAACCCACAACAAAAATAAAACTAAAAGCAAGGGAAAATGTTTCTCATTTCTTACATGAAATAATGATTTAAATATTCAGCCTCACTTTCATTTGGGAGACAGAGTTACAAATGAAACCCTAGAATGTCAGTATTTCTGAGCCTTCAATAAAGTTGTCAGTGACTAAGCAACATTTTTCCTAGGCACTGACTGGTTTATAACTCTGCCTCAATCTCCCTGCAAGACCTTTTCTTTGCTGGTACCACAACACCCAGCACCAGAAGGAAGCATAAAGAGAGGTAAGGATGAAGACCTGGTTCTTTTCAAAACAATTTGAAAAACAAAACGAAGAAATACAGAATTCACAACTGAAAGCGTTTTTCTAAAAGTATAAAAACCATGATACCTGATTTCATGGCTCTGAAACTCCTCTACCATTGGCTTTGAACAGCATATATCTTTCTGAAAGCTGCCAGATGGGCCCTTTGAGCCTACAATGTCTAATAATGAGAAAAATAGGAGAAAAACACACCACATTTTCAGAGACTGTTTCTAATGGAAACCCCGTTTTGACAACCCTACCACCTGCTCTATAGCATTAAAATGAAGGAGACTATGAATAGGAAGGGGGTGGAGAAGAGACATGGCTAATAAAATATTTAAGAACATCAGGAAGAGCCATGTCAGGCTTTTAGTTTACCCAGAAAAAGCATCTTCCTGAAGTATCAGTCAACAAAATTTACTGTATCAATAAAATCACCTTCAGATTATAAAGGTAGAACGCATGCATAAAATACAGACAGATGACCTACCTTTAAAACCTGAAAGGGCAAACTGTTTCAGAAGAGAGACAATCCCGAGCATTTTGATCTGTATGGTCAGAGTATTTACTTTGACATCATTTACAGATGACTGGTCCTGAAAACCAGTAACTGAATATCATGCCAGAGTCACATTCTAACGGGGCACATACGTGCACACACCTCTTCCCGATCTCACACATTCAGCATGTGTGGAGACACACACACACACACACACACACACACACGTAGGATTCATAGATTACGTCTGTACACGACATCCCCCACAATTATTGCCGCTAAATGACGGATTGCGAGGAATAGAATTTGCCATCTTTCACATGTGCATTTTCCTCTTGAACACTGAAATAATGATGGTCCCACAGAGCCGTGTAGGTTGCCTAATCTATCAGCATTTTTCCCTGAGTTTGATTTTCACTCCTTTCCATTTGATTGCTTCTGAAATAATAGTAGCAGAACTGAAAATGCTCTTTATATTCCCCAGGTGATTCTAATTTACAGCAGATAAGCAAAGGCAATTTTCCCTATTATACTAACCAGAGAAAGACACCCCCATATGTTACAGAGCTCAATAAATACACCAGGGAGGGGATTCCTTTGGGTGCACTGGCCCACTCAACAAAGAAAAACAGAAATAAAGGGCTTAAGTACAGCTAAGCAAACAAAGTCTTGCCCATAAAATGAGCGGACATCCTATCTAGGCACTGAAGTATATTTCTGCCTAACAGGGGTCTATTTTCCACACAGAAAAAAAAAGATATTAAAATCTAATCCTGAATGTGAATTAGTACTAATTTAAAGTGATACAAATTCTCTCTCTCTCTCTCTCTCTCTCTCTCTCTCTCTCTCTCTCTCTCTCTCTCTCTGTCTGTCTCTCTCTCTCCAGTCCACATGAGCTAGGTCGGCTCTGACCTCAGTTTCTCCACAATAACAGGGCGCTGCTCTTCCTCCGCCTTGGCTTCGCCCACACTCCCAATCAGTCAGCTTTGGAACAATGGGAAATTGTTTCCCTTATAGCGATTACTATTTATCACTGACTGCAGAAGGGTCTGTGGAGGAAAATTCCTAAGAGTTTTGCAGGAAAAGGGTGAGCTGTCAGCCTGACTGATCTGCATAAATTCCCTCCTCGAGCTCGTGTATTTGGCTTTTGTGTCGGCTTCATTTAAGTGGGAAAATGACAGGAGCAGTAAATGTTTTAACGGCCCAACCTCAGGGCTTCTCTCACTCCATACTTCGTTACTTTCTTTTCCTGGCAAGAAAAAAACTTAATTATGTAAAGTAGCGTAGCGACAGCTCACCCAGATTTTTCTCTGATCCACAGCACAGATAAGCAATTTTGCGAAAGCTAAATATTCAGTGAAGATGCCGCTAATCACTACCCCAGCAACAGCCCAAAAGAAAGATTATTCTTTGCATTGTGGATGTGCCTGTCATTTGGAAATCTTTGTAAATATTCAGTAATGCAGAAGCTTAGGAGGAAAGAACTCTCAAAGGTGAAAAATGTAAAATTTACACTCTTTCATAAATTGTGCCATGGTAATAAAGGTGTTAGGATGTTCTTTGAAATGAAGAGGCTAGCCTTCTGTAATTTTGGAAGAGAATGCCTACGAAGCAGAATTTTACATAGGGTGAAACTCTGCAAATTAAACCATTTTTTGCTGAAAGGGAGCTGAGCATATATAATACAGTTTTCTTTAGAAATAATAATGTGTTCTAAGAGCATCTCTTACTAGGGCCAGAAATTATTTCACTCAGTTTTGATCCAACATTTGGCAAACAATCTTGGGCTGCGAGAACATTATCTTATTTTATCACATAGTACTTGGGCCATAAATTTATGATTAGAAAAACTTCCTAACCTTGAAATTCAATCTGTTCTGTTTGGATAATTTTCTAGTTTTTAGAGAATGTACCCACACCTATATTTAAAAGAGTAAAATGTAAAAGCCCAATGAAAGTGTAATTAAGAGTATAAGGATACAACTGATACATGAATGAGTAGGATGGATTTTGTAATTTTAGACAGCCTTTGATCTATCTGGGAATGATTAACTATATGCTTGCAGCATTCACGTCAGGCCCTTTCTACCCACAATTTTGCAGAAACCGCAAACATCTTCTGCAATTGTTTTTTTCGGTTTTGTTGAGTTTTTAGCAGGAGGTTTGCAAGCAGCCAATCCGAGAGCACAGTTCAATTCTCATTGCTGCCGATTGGTTGTTGCCCTGTAACCTTGGCAAATGCACCACCAGCAATCCCGCATCCTAACCACTTGCTCTACTACATGGAGCTATCTCCAGTGTTCTCCTTAAAGCCCTAAGGCTTGTAAGATGCCTCCAAAACACCTTGTTCCTTCTGAGGCTTTATTAATATAGTGCATTAATTGATTAAATTGTATAACTGCAGGAGACATAGCATATGTAGAGTTTAAACTGTACAATAGGCATTTTTCTGACCAGATCTGAAATTTGTGGTTTTTCATAATTTGCAGGTACTCTGAGTACATAACCCCCTCACAATTTAGCAGTCTACTGTACTTGATTTCTGATCACTGATTCCCACCATCAAAAGTACTCATTTTACTAAAAACTTGAGGAAATGGAGATGTTTTACAACCACAACTCAAAAGCGAACATTAGATGGCCTTGTACAAAGTGCTTTGGCAGACAGCACCCCTTCTCAGGGTATTTTTCTCTTCCCTCACAGTTGCTTCTTCCAAATTCTCAGTCATTTTTTCTACACCATGGTTTTACTTCCTTTTTCCTCTTTTCAGACACCCTTCCCACCTTCAAGTAAATTTTCAGGGTATCTTTCTCATGCATGACAGCTCTTACCCTGGAAAGATGCAGGTATCTGTTTCCAAGATCATTTCTCACCCCATATGTATCTCGCTTAATCTCAACGGTCCAGTATTGGAACTGGAAGAATGTCGTCACCATGCCCAGCTCACACACTGAAAAAGCAAATGTAGACAGATGAAATTACTTGCAGGCCACAGCTTAGTGGAGTCAAGACGAGAAGCCAAGTCACTTCTGTCCTCTTCCCCTCCAGGACGAAACCCTCTCCTCCTTCAAATGCTCTTCTCTTCTCTCCCCCACAAGACCGGGCTTCCTCAGGGAATACACAACATGTGCTGTGTGATTAATAAGTGTAGTGAGGACTAATTAGCTGGTGGTTTTCAAAGTGTTGTTCCTGGGTCTGCAGCATCAGCATCTCGGAGGAACTAATTAGAAATGCAAACTCTTGGACCCTCTCCAGATCTACAGAATTAGAAACTCCACAACCAGGGCCCAGAAACCTGGGTGTCATCCCTCTTTCCCAGTGATTCTGATGCATGCTAGATTTTGACAACCACAAGACTACAGATCAAACAAGTTTCTTCTTCCTGCGAGGGAATTAGACCACATTATCTCACACTTTAAATGTAGCCAGTGAAGCATCAGCAAAGCCCTTGCACACTACTATTTCCAGGTTTGCCTCATGAAAAACTCCTGCATGTAACACTATGAAACTCCCATTTCATTTTCATGCTACAGGTTAGCACAGCAACTGTGAGGCATACAGAAAAGGAACTGGAGCTACTGAGCAGAGAGAGGAAGACAGCAAAGGCACATAATGGAGATGCTTAGGTGCCACACAGGAAGGACAGAGGGACTCAAAACATGAGACTTGTGCCACTCCTCACTCCACCTTAAATCATGAGAATTCTGTGTCTGTCCATATTGATTAGAGAGGGGGCTGGAGAATCAAATTCTTTTAAATTTGAAATATTTAGCATTCAGGGGTATTACAGACACCAAGACTTACAGGTTAAATGTATTCATCTTGCAAAAATTTAGTTAACTGCCCAGTATTCTTAGTAACAGAGTCAAATCAAGAATTCAGTTCTTCCAAGCTCAAGTTTAAGATGTTCTATCTTCTAATATTTTTAACATGTTTCTAGCTTTAAAGCATTTTCATATCAATGCTATCTGCCCTTATATTTCACACTCAGAACTCACTACAGAGGTTAAGTACACTGAACTTGGCTCTACTGTCAATGTTTTAAGAATTCTGACAGCTTTATTGACCAGGTTTCTACCATAATAGGGGATTCATTTGTCCAAGAGAAACTATGGGTACAAAAAAGAATCCCTCACCTCTTTTTTCATGAAAGAGGTGACGAGCCCAGACAGAACTGAGAAATGGAAAGACACCCCGGCCTAATGGAAGGCTTACTGAGATCTATCAATTCTGATGCAGCACATTCATTGGCCATCCAGCTCTGCTATCTATAATGTCTAGCTGAAAGAAAAAGTAAGGTAACAGATGAAAGATGTCAGCAATGTCACCGGCTGTGATCACAGGCTTCCAAAAGGGATTGTAAAAGTTAGTGCCAAATCTCTTTCACATTAGTTTCCACGGATATACTGTCAAGCGTCTGCCTGAGGAGGATTCTCAATACCACCTGAAGTACTTCCGCATCAGAGTCACATGCAGTTCGAGTATCTCGGCTTGTTTGATTGGTTCTATCTTCACTTACATTTTTGTAATGACTGCCAACGAAAGAAAAGTTAGAGAAACAGACAGCCCTAGGAAGTCCTTTATTCTGCTAAACTTTATTCCATGAGTCATTTCAGCTTCCAACTCTAGAAAGGGCTGAAAGAATAAATTTAAATAGACAGTGCATTAATGCAGCAGTGTGTGTTAGAGAAAGTATGGTAACAGACAGAAGGCCGGGTGGGGATTGGGTTCAACTGCCCAGTTCAAATCTTCATCCCTGCACTGACTAGCAGTGTCTTTGGAAAACTCAGATAATTCGTCTGTCTTTCCATTTTTTTCAGCTCTAAAATGAGGATAATTTATTGTACATACTTCATAAAGTGAACTAAGACTATATTTTTGACATGCAAAGAAAGCACCTGGCTTCTAATAAAGGGCATATAAAGATTAATTTTGTTTATTTATTCATCTCTTTGTTCACATGTGTGTTTAGAGAGATAGCCTGCATCAGAGCCACTGGGTTACCCTTGGGACATGTGACATTTTGTTCCTATTTAAACACTTCTGGCAGCCAGTTTCACAAGGTAAACTGATTCCAACTGCTGCCAGGTAAATAGGCCACTTGGTTTATGAAAACTTGAAAAGCTATCTGAATATTATTAGAGAAGTCTTTATATCCTATTAATCCCCTTAAGGAAAACCGTGAAAATAAAAACTATTGATTTTTTTATGTCTAAGACAAAAAAACAAGAACAATCCATCTCCTTTATTAGCAGAGATACTTAACCTCAGTTAGCTAACCTCTGCCATTTGGCAGGCCCCCTAACCACCAATTATTGTGTATTCGGGGAGTGCGAACCAATTAACCTGAGCAAACAAGAGTGAAAAGACAAACCACATGAAGGTGAAAAATTATACAATGCTCTGCAAAATGATTAGTTCCTATGTGAATCATAATCTTCATTGATTCCAATCTCCTTTGTTTCTAAGTCAGGGTGGCTAATAAGAAGTTAAGCATATTCAGTAAATCTTTCTATAAAGCTACATGTTTCTGGATAACATGAGAAATGAAGCGAAATACGATTAAAGTCATCATCACAACGATGTACTGTAGGTAATACATGGAAAAAGGAGGATGAATGAAAAGAGAATTCGAGGTTAAAACAAAAGCCAGTGAAACTAAGGGGGAAATATGTACAATGAGAAATGACTATGTAATTTAGGGAAGATGTAGTGAAAAATAAAAAACAGTTGTTCTTGGTCATAAATTTATTAGAAATTTCAAGGTGGCAGTAACAGACAATTAAATCAAGCCAGTTCTTCATGAACTCCAGGTACTCATCCTCTGTCCAAGATCCAGCTAGAAAAACTCTTTCTCATTCTGTAGATTGTCTCTTCACTCTTCTGATTATTTCCTTTGCTATGCAGAAGCTTTTCAGGTAGATGTAATCCCATGTGTTCACCCTCGATGTTACCTCTTGGGCACTTGTGGCTCCACTCAGAAAATCCTTGTCTACACCTGTGACTTCAAGAGTTTTATCTGTTTTATCATCCAGCAGATTAAATCTTGAGCCATTTTGATTTTATTTTGGTACCTAAGGAGAGATACAGGCCTCACTTCAGTCTTCTGCATGTGATGGCCCGTTTTCCCAGCACCCCTTGCCTCTGTTAGGGATGGGATGGCTAAATGTGTCTTGCTGCTTCTGCATCCTCCATCCTGTTCCACAGATCCACATATCTGTTTTTGCACCGGTACCACACTGTCTTCATCACCATAGTTTTGTAATATAACTTGAAATCCAGGATTGCAATATCTCCTGCTTTGCCTCTGTTGCCCAGGATTCCTTTAGCTATTCTGGATCTTTGCTGGTTCCACATGAATTTTAACCTTGTTTTCTCTAATTCTATAAAGAATGCTGCTGGCATTTTGATTGAGACTGCATTAAATGTATGTATCAGTTTGAAGAGTGCAGTCATTTGAATAACGTTGGTTCTGCCTATCCAGGAAGAGGGGATGTCTTCCCATTTTCTGATATTTTCTTTGATCTCCTTTCTCAGAGTATTCTAGGCCTAATCAAAATGTGAGCAACTAAAATGAACAGACACTTCTCAGAAACATACAAATGGTCGGAAGGTACATGAAAAATGTTCAACATCTCTCACTGTTACAGAAGTACAAACTGAAACAATTTTGAGATTTCATCTTACTTGAGAAAGAATAGCAACTGTCAAGGAATCAAATAATACCAAATGCTGGTGAAGCTGTGGGGGAAAAGGAGCCTTCTTATATTTCTGATGAGAGTATAATTAGTTCAACCACTATGAAAATCAGTATGGAGATCCTTCAAACAAACTAAGAATAGAAGTTCCATTTGACCCAGATAGTCCCCTGCTAGGATAAAGAAAGTGCAGTCTTTATACACAATGGAGTAGGACTCTCCTATAAAAAAGAATAAATTGAGTCATTTGTAAGAAAGTGGATATATCTTGAAACAACGTTAACTGAAATCAGACACTTGAGTTTTAATATTGCTCGATTTCTCTTATATGAAAAACCCAAAGTATAAATAAAGACTAAAATAAAAAATAGATAATAGGAAAATGGGAGATAGATCTTTTGCAAATGGGAAGGGGACCAAGAGATAGAAAAGAGTGCAAGAGAAAAAGGACATAAAAAGAATTAAGAAGTGTCATGTTCATGTACCAAGGAATATAACCATTATACCACAAATGTGTATGAATAAAAAATAAATAAATAAATAAACCAAGCTGGAATAAAGAAAAGACTTTTAAATATAGGTCCCCATAAAGCTGCATAGGTTCAATGTCCATGAAGCCAGCAGGGGCACAAAGACAGGACCTGATAAGTAAAAGGAGAAAAGCTAAAGAGAAGCACATTAATTCAGATAAAAGTATAGAAACATGAAAAGGAAAGACCAGGACATAATGGAAGACCTGATAAAAGAACTTCGATTAAAAGTATGGCAGAAAGAGAAGAACAGAAACAAAGATGAAAAAGTGAACTGACAAGAATGAACATCAACTCTACCCACAAAGGCATCTCCAGATTGAGCAACCACCCATTTGGTGCCCTGTGCCTTCACCTCGAGGAAGTGATGATTCTAGTTCCTCAGGAGCCCAATGAGAAGTTGGGAGGGTAGGCTGAGGAAAGAACAGTGACTGTGTTATAAAAAGTTATATAAAGTCCTTTGAGTAGGAAACATCGGAATGTGGGTCAAGCTTTTTTTTTAAGAATGAATAGAATGCCAGACAATTGCAACCATGCTGCCATAACTAGCTTTACAAAGGATAGGAGAGATAGGGCACTTTAACACAAGCAAGCAAAATGATTCATTATGAAACATTGCTTTGTGTTACACAAAAAATCCAGAGTTAGATAGCTGTTATATAAATGATAGCCAAAATGGACAGCCCACAGCCAGGAAGAATAAAGAACAAATTTATGATAGACACTTAGTTCATATTTCTATTGTACACAGTAATCAAAATAATCAACTGCTAGTTTAAGTGCATCTTTTGATGCTTTAGAAAAATTGTGGTGTGTTTGTTTTTAAAAAAATTCCAGTGTGCACGTATCAAGTGAATTGAGTCTTTGAAATCTATTACTTTGAAAAATTATACTTGCAGACCAATAAAGTTGCAATTGTTTAAAACATGTTCAGAGTCATCTTTCTTGGCTTTCATTTGTTTTATTTGAGACAGAATCTCACTATATCACATGGGCTGGCCTGGAACTCACGATTCTCCTGCTTCACCCTCCAAACTCAAAGTCATTGTAGGCATGTCCCACCCTGCCTGTCAAGAGTCATTTTTCTTCATGATTACTTTGAAACTGAAAAAACTGTTGCAGTTTATTTTTAATAAAAAGTCTGCAGAGTAAAATATAACAAAAGAGAAAAATTAAGGAACTGATTTGCTTTAGGAGTCAAACAAAATTCTAAAGATAAAATGAAAATTCACAGAATGTCTAAAACTGACCACAGTATTGTAGAGTGAGTAGGTCACTATGCAACCAGAGAAATATAGAACCTTAAACAACTTTTAAAAGTATCTACTCTACTCACAACTTCCCATTAAATGTATGAAGCAATAGACCCCAGTAAGTTTAGACCTGCCTGAGGATACACATTGGGCTCACAGAGAGGTCTGACAGGAATCCAGCCTACTTTTTCCCTCATCCCTCTTTCTACACTGCCAGGAGCCATTTGCCAAAGCCATACGACACTCTTGAAAGCCATTGAAAACCACAGGTATCATCCACAAGCGTGCGGTATCTTTACCATCCCTGAAAGTCAAGTCACTCAGTCCTGGTTGTCATGGCAATAACTTCCTACTCCTGGACGTGATTGCTTATGTAAAATGCAGCTGACCCAGACAGGAATACACCTTATTAAAACAACACTGTAAAAATGCCATAGCTTACCTGTTTTATTTATTCTAAGTTTAAGGTTCCTGACTGTAATTGTCATCTAAGTTATGTTCCCTCCACATATCTATATTTAATAGTACCAAATGATATTCTTTGTCTTGGTATTTTAGAGAAAAAACAAAAGTGGTTAAGAATACTGACCATCATTAGGACATTGAGATTTCCGAGGTAATTGTGTGTCCATTACCATGTATACACACACACACACACACACACACACTGTAAACAGCAAAGTTCTAATAACTGAATTTCTTCACTAAGAAGTAATGGAGTCCTAGCTTCTCACATGTTTTCTCCTGCCCTTCAGTCTTAATATTTGTCTTGCCCTATCTGTCCTTTTCCCATGTTACTATGTGCTGTTATGCTTAGTTTTTGCTATGAGAACACTAATACAAAGCTCTCTGTGCACTCAGAATTCAGACTGAAAAGGACAAAACCCTCTTTCACTATTTTGTAAGGAAATTCTTTGTCCTCTACACTGAAAGTTAAGGATGAGAGAAATCTACCACCAGCTATCAAAAATGTGTTTTCTATTCTAACCTGAAAATTTTATTTTCCAAGCTTCTATTCAACTCATTTGGGTGATAAGTCTTCATTAAGTCTAGTGCCACCTAAAAATTGCCTGTATTCACAGAGCAGAAGCAGGTCTCCTCTGAGGCTTCTGAAGTGTCACAATCTAAAAGTTAATCCATTTAAACACAAGTGATCGTTCCAACACTTCAAACATGGATGCAATGCTGTGTCATAGAACAGCTTTTCATGAACTTTCCCAGACATGTCACTATCTAGCAGCAGGGCATCCCACATTAGTCTCTCCATCACCGATCCACTCTCCAAAACGTACAGTTAATCACTACCCAAAAATCCAAGCTTTAATCCTATCATGGTAGCATATTCCATTAGCCCTGCACTCTGGGAAGCTGAGACAGGAGGCTCACAAGCTACGGCCTAGCCTGGGCAACTTAGCAACTTAGAGAAACTTTGTCTCAGAATAAAACATTAAAAAAAAAAAGGCTGGTAGTATAGTTCAGTTCAAAGGCCCTTGGTTCATCACCAGTACTATAGAGAGGTGACGGATGATAGATAGATGATAGATGATGATGATGATGATGATGATAATGATGATGATGATGATGATGATGATGAAGTTGATAGATAGATAGATAGATAGATAGATAGATAGATAGATAGAATAAAATTTAAGTTTTCTAAGACATTCTGCATCAGCAGCTCTCACATCTGTTGTTATATTTACTGAACATCACTTTCCTTGCTCTCCCTCATTCACCCACTGTACCTCCTGCAACTTCAGAACTATGACCTACAAACCCACTCAGACTTGTCACATTTTCCAGGAATAGCTCTTTGCTTCTGTAGGTACCTAAACTTGTTCTCTGCAGCTGTCTCAGGTTAAAAAAAGGAGCCTAGCTTTTTTCTTTCATTTTTTAACCTACACAGATTATTTTAAATCTTTCATTTCTCTAAAAGCTCTCAAAACCCATAGCTCCTCGGAAGCTGCCATGGGTTACTCTGCAGTCCGCCATCTCGTAACTTTTCCACAGCCCTCACCATATGGACCTCCCCCTGATCAAAGCCCCTGCGCCCTCGTCCTCCTTCCACTCCCATTCCTCATTTGCCTGGGTTTCAGCAATCATAACAATGATTCACCCGATCTTTGGTTTGCCAGTGTTTTTTATTGCATTTTGATACACTCTCTAGCTCCTCTGCTACACATTTCCATTGGTGCCTCTGAGACTTTCCCATCATCAGTGAGGGCAATCCCTTAGTCTGCAGTCTGTCTGCTGTGACTGAAAGCTAAGGACTGTGTAGCTTACAAAGACTTATTCTGATCACAGTTCTGAAAGATGGGAGGGCCCAGGTTAAGGGGCCACACCTGGTAAGGGCCTTCTCACTGCCAGGGAGTCTCTCTATAGTCACAAGGCAGTGCCGGTGTCACGTGACGAGAGAAAGGCACATCTGAAAGACAGAACCAAATAGACTTGGATGACAGACTCACTCTAGAGATAACCTGTTAGTCTACCCATTCCTGAGCACAAAGATCTTTTGACCTAAACATCACCTCCTAAAGGTCTCACCCAGTCCCATCTCCTAACTCTTGACAACAGGGACAAAATCTCAACATGTGCTTTGGGTGAGGCCATTCAGACCAGAGCATACACCACCCCCAAAATCTTTCCATTCTGATGATACTCTTCATCCAAATCACTCTAGAACACTCAGAGAACTAATTCTATTCATTCTGATTTGCACCTACAGCCTCATTACTTTTTAATCTTCTTTCTATCTTTACTCTTCTTCTTGAATTCAAGCTAGATTTCCTGGCCCATGGCTATAATCAATTTCTTGGAAATATCCACAATCTTCTCCTGTCTTTCTCCACTGTACTTAAATGAAAGGGGAAAAGGCAAGGGCTTTTTGGTTTTGGTCTTGGTATGGGGGTTTTTAGCTTTCTTTCCTTTGCCCGCCACTCAGCCACTGGTTAGTGCTAACAAATATCACAGACTGACTAATTGGCTTTATGTTGCTTTTATGATACAAACCTAAAACAGTCACACTGTAATTTTTCTCACAAATTAAGTTTGCTTTTTGCTTTCCAAGATGACCTTCCTTTCTCCTTAAACCTCATCTTTATCCTTCCAGATAAAGATTTTTTCTCAAACTTTACAAAAAAGAGTACTAGATTAGAATTCTGTCATAGTTTTGCCATCAATGCTATAAATGTTTCCTGTTCACAATTTTACAAGTGTCTTTACACCTATCAAAAGCGATTGTTTCCACGCGTGTTTTGCTGCAATCTGTCATCTTCTCCGGACTTTCTCAGTGTCAGTAATCTCCACAGACCCTACTGCTTCTTCCCTCTGTTTGAAAAAGTATGAATTATATCTCATCTCTTTAAAAAAGAGCCCCAAACTGAAGGAAAAAATGCAAATTAAAAATTAACCATCACCAGGTGTGGTGGCTCATGCCTGTAATCCCAGCACTCTGGATGCAGAGGCAGGAGGCTGCTGAGTTTGAGGCTAGCCTGTGCTACATAGTGAGCTCAGGGCCAACTTGAACTACAAAGTGAGGCTCTTTCAAAAAAAAAATTAACCATGAATTTTTTTCTTTCCCCTCATTATTTATCCCTAAATCCCATTTCCTTTAGAATATTTACTATTTCAATATATCAGTCATGCATTCTAGAACACATTTACAACTTCAGTTTCTCATACCAGAGAAAAGATACAATATTTACAGATCAGTGACCTATTTATTTCATTTATATAATTGATGGTATTTTTTAATAAAAAGGTAACAAAGATTTTGTGTATGGGGTGAAGGATGGTAGGGTGGGTAGGGAAAAGGAAAAAATGAGAATTAAGATATGTCATATCGGGCCAGAGATTTGGCTCAGTGGTTCCAGCGCCTACCTCACAAGCGCAATGGTCCTAAGTTCAATTCCCAGTAACCACATACAATGCTGGCTGTGGTGACTCACGCCTACCAGCAATCAATACCACATATCATAGTGCTGGGCATGGTGGCTCACGCCTGTAATCCCAGCACTCAGGAGGCAGAAGCAGGAGGATTGCTGAGTTTGAGGCTTGCCTGGGCTACATAGTGACTCAGGGCCAGCCTGAACTACAAAGCAAGACCCTGTCTCAAAAAACAAAACAATGTCATATACTGGTACAAATTCTCAATGTGGAGTGTAATTGTGATGTGTGTATATAATGTACCAATAAATTAAATTTTTTAAAATCTACTTAAATAAAAGATAATGTGCATTTCCCCAAAATAGATTTTTGAAAAACTTTAAAATCCTCCAAATTTTCCTGATCTGAAACCTACCAACTCAGCAAACATCTTTTTCTCTGTCCCTAGAAAAGCTTCCTCTGAGTCTTCTTTTCCTACTAGCTCCTCTTTCTTATTTTTAATTCACTTTTCCACTTTTTGTCTTTAAGAAGACCTGAAGCCTTTTGTTATAAAATCTATGCTTTTTTGTTTTTGTTGTTTCTGTTGTATTTATTTGTTCTGCTGGATCCTATGATGGTCACATTTAGTCCTACATTTATAAAAACTATTTATGTTTAGTAACTTCCAGATTTATACTAGACCTAAGTCCACACCTCACCATTGTCCATTTCTAAATTCCCCTTGAATGTGTATTCAGTATTACATAAGATGAACAATAGGTCTCTTCCCCCAAGTTTTTCCAAATTCAATAAATACAACCTCCATAACTGATTCAAGGTGAAATCAGTGAGTCTTTGCTGTCCCCATACTTTCTAATGATCTGTTGTTTCTGCCTCCAAAATGCACCTCACATCAGTTCACTGCTGTCTTATTGCTTCCTTATTGCTGTTATTACTCTTTATTCCTTAGTGCTTCCTTATTGCCATCTTATTGCCATATTCTGAGCACCACCTTCTCTCCCAGGACTACCACCTCCCAGAGTCTCTAAACTATTTGTCTCCTACCACTCCTAAAACACTACTATTCACATTCCACAGCCAGATGTTAAGGGTTCACCATGTGCCAAACACCTCTAAGTACATAGCTGTTCGATGTATTTTGTTGATAAGAAAATCCTGTTGTCACTCTGATCCAAAGAAGTCAACCCCTAGGACACTTGGGAATTCTCTTAAGACTCAGCAGTAAAGGTTGTCAGTACCGGGATCAGTTTCAGAGTCACACAAGTTGAAAAGGCTCTCTGGAATCTTGATTTGAAAAGATTTCTCATTGACGTAATGAAACACATAATGTATTTAAATCAATAAACCAAACCCTTTCGTTAAATATTTAAATTTTATATTCATTTTATGTCTCTGGATAATAAAAGAAACGGTCCTTTGATCAGCAGCTTTCTGGGCATTTCCCTGGCGTCGGCGCCATGCCTGTGCCTTTTACAAACACCGCTGCTGAGAAGGGCCACAGCAGCTGCCCTGTGACTGCCGCTCTACAAGGTCACTGACGGACTCGCTGGAGTGAACGCTCCTTCTGCACCCCTGGGAGTCTGCTTGGAGGGAACTGTAGCTGCCAGGAGACGTGGAATTAAACCACGTCACACTTCCTCTCCTTTCTGTGGACACTGGAAGACCAAGACTCCACTTTCAGGAGGAAGGAGGGAGGAAGAGAGCCGCCTAAGACTGAAGGCTGTACCACTGAGAAGCAATTATACTTCCTATTTGAGTTTATGAAACATGTATGCTTTCATAATATCAATGGAACTTTACATTTTTGGAGATTTTTGTTTTGTTTTGTTTTGTTTTGTTTTGTTTTGTTTTGTTTTGTTTTGTTTGCAGTACTGGGGATCAAACTCAGGCCCTTGTGCATCCAAGGTTAGTGCGGTACCACTTGAGCTAAATCCCCAGGCCCTAAAATTATTTTATACTTTGAATCAACAGCTCTCAAATGGTCTTACTTATTATGATTTTAATAATAAATTTGAAGGACTTAGACTCATATGCAGAAAGGGAGAGTCCCTACTGAGATCTTTTGTTCACGTATTTGTTTAGCAGCAAGAGTATACTGTTCAAAAGCACCTCGATTCAGCAAAGGAGTGCTGGATCCTCACAAAGGAGTAGGTGTTGGCAACCCCCAACATCCCCCAGGACATGTTAACACCACTGCACTGACACTCTGTGGGGCAGAGGGCATGGCATGGTAGCAGAGTGATTGCTTAGCATGTGTGAGGCCCTGGACTCCATCCATCCCACTGAGAAGAGAAATAAACACACACTGGAACTATCCACACATCATTACAGACCTTCTTAGACCCTCTCTCTCTTCGGCTATCAGTGCTGTCCAAGTTTCTGCCAGCCCCACAAATGTAACCTGACAGTCTCCTACCTTGGCTGACACTCTTTTCCCTTCATCCTGCCCCAAGACTTTGGTGAAGCTGATCATCACTAAACCCTGCACCACTGTGCAGAGGACACCGTTACTGCCTGTGGAACTACCACTGAGCATTCAAGACAGTGGATAAATGCTTCCAGCCTCGGTCCCTCTCTCACCGTTCTGAAATCCTATCCGATGGGTTCCTCCAAAGATGCCAGCAACCACGTTCAAAGTACCAGGTGACACCCACCAGTGGCAAACTGATAATTCATCTTTACCATGGCTTTCTCTCTCTCCCCATTTCATGTCCCTGGTGCTTGCCTACTGGGTCATAAAACTGGGCTCCAGGAAAACTTGCATGTGAGACTTAGCCTCTGTTTCCAAAGGAAACTGTGGTGCCATTTTTTCATTGAAAGAAATCTTTTAGGTTGCATAAAGAGGATGTCTGTAGAGTAGGTAATTACAAAATTCTATTTATAATTACAAATATGAAGCAAAATGCACATTTCAGATGTATCTGCATCATGTGGTGTCACACTTGCTGTGCACCTCACAGGACACCCTCTCAAAGGACCAGTGTTACTGTTGTAGATGCAGAATAGGTCTTTCTGAGGCAAAAACTCATACTGGAGCCTGCAGTACCTGTGAGTCAGTTTTCACTGCCTGAATCTCATCTAGGGCCTTTTCTTGGAAGAGGCCAAAAACCTACTCTTCCTGAATAAATGGGCAAAAATGTGCAGGAATTGCCCCTCTGGAAAAAAGCCCTAACTGGGGACTGATTGGAATAAAGAATTAATACTCAGCTTTCCATCTACATGTTGATAGACAGATGATGAGTATATAATTAGTTGATAGATATGATATGATAGATATACATATACAGATATAGATATAACTTGTCTTTAAATGCAATATGTCTGAAGAATGTATTCTATACCATTTCCCAGTGCTCTTCTGAGGTTAAGTACCAATGGCCATTAGTAATAAGTGGCTTGATAATATAATGCACATTGACTATCTTTCCTCGGTCTCATTTCCCAATTTCCCTACTAGCATTTCCTACATTTCTAAAATAAATATTTTTCACTAAGAAGTTGTCTCAAAGTCTATTTCTGTGGGTTCCAGAATGGAAACAGTTTGGTTGGTATAAAATCTGTAAGACATTTCCCTTAGTCATATATAGTAGGAATACTAATCTCTATCAAACTTCTTGTTCATCACTTTACACATTAGTGTTAAGTCAGTTTAAGTAAAATCAAAAAAATGAAAAAAAAAATCTCACCTTAGTTCACAAATATGTCTGTGAGAAGAAACTGGATTCACAGATCAATTCTTAAAATACAAGCGCCCCAGGACTAACATAGCTTAGGGCTAAAGTGGGATGCAGTTATTTATGGGCTGGGTACATTTGGGGAGTTTCATGAGCTAGTGATAAATTTTATTAACACTGCTTATTTTTAAATATTTTTAACAAAATCACCTGGTAAATTCTATTTTCATCCTGTGGCACAATGAAGAATAGCTAAATTGATTTCAACCACCTTCTCAATCTTTTTATGATAGTCTCTCTTCAATGTCAAACTGCTGTCTGAGGTATATATTTTTAACATTTCAATATCACACTGTTGCTTAAGTTCCCAACCTTCACCTTCTCCGCAGACATACTATTTTTATGAAAGACAGAATTGCATCAAGGAATTTGCCTGAGGCAAGGAGATGGAGGTGATACCTGGCACAGGTTTATGCTTCCACAAAATGAAAAGAGATACCTGTATGTAGTTTCCTCTTTGGGAATCGGCCCATTAAATTTGGTTTTAATGAGTCCTTTCTCATTGCTAGTGTGTAAACATTAGTCTCGGAAATTTTTCCCATCCTCATCCTAGACTTCCACATCCACAGATTTCCTTAAATTCTGCACTGTTCCAGTGCAGTCAGAAGAGAGACACAAGGAGAGTAGGTCTTCCAAAAGATCTCATCCAAATCCTGTGATTTAAGCAGACTTAGACGAGGGGACGGGAAAAGGTTGTCATCACTCGCTGGGGAAAAGAGCCTATGGCTACTCTAAGTCTCTAAGAAAAATATTTACTGAGTTCTTTCTGTGTATTAACAATTGTACCATCTCCTGGTAAATCAGTATTCAGTCATTCACATTTATGCAACAGTCGTGAAAAAGCTGAAACTTTCGTGCACAAGCAGAACGAGCAGAGCCGAGGTTTCATCAGGAGGTTGCAAATGCGGACGCCGAGCTCCGCGTGGAAGCGCCTCGCGAGCTGAGGTGGAACTCGGGGGCCTCAGGCTCCGAGTACCCAGCACGCGGTGTTCCCTGCGGTGGCTCCGCGGAGTGACTCACTCTCCTGCCTCCAACCTCTCGAAACGCACAGCAAACTTTTAAATTTTTCCGTTCACATATTGGATCATTAAAATTTATATAATGCAGTGGGAATAGATTTGCTGAGACAAAATGTCGTCATATGTTCCATCCCGAAGGGATAAACCCCGAAAAGTACATCAGCAGGTGGTCCCATCGCTGTGTGAACTACACAGGGCACACAAACACAAAACTTCTCTGCAGCCTCACTGGGTCACGCAGTACCCTGGGGCCTCCCAGTATATGCGATTTGTCTCTGACTGAAATGTCACTATTCAGCGTACAACGGTAGACTCAAGTAAGACAACCTCATCACTTCACTGGGATTTCTAACAAAGTGTGAGATTAGATGCACTTATCCAACGGACTCGGAGTTTGTTTCTGTGGACTTAGCCCCCATAAGGATTTCGGCAATACTAGTGAAGATAAATAGCATTTTCATAGTTTTCTGCTATTCTTCTTGCTTCGCTGTCCACACCCCTCCGCCTCTCATGGCCCCTGGCAGCTCAGGCACAGCCTCACCCTCGGAGTGTCTGAACTCTGTGAGAACAAGGGGCTAAGCTATGAATTCTAACAGACTAGTGACTTGGTACAGTGCGGCCAGGTTAACCCCACTGGATCACATACTGGACATAGCACCAGGCATCAGGGTTAAAGAAATTAAGAATTTTTTTTTAATTTCATGATCTCAAATCAGTTACAACATCTGTTTTTCTAATTTTATGATGGCCACATGTGAAAGGTGGCTAGTCAGAAATAGTCCAGCAGGGAGGAGAGGGTGATCACAAGAGACTATCTGAAAGGAAAGGGGTTTGACTCAGTCTTTACAAGGAAAGTGAGCCCCACATGGTGACACACGCCTGTGATCCTGGCTCTCACTTAGCACGTGGGGCCAGGCTGAGGCAAGAGGACTGTCTGGAGTTTGAGGGCAACCTGGGCTACATACTGAATTTAAGCCCAGCCTGAATGGCACTGGGAGGCTGTGTCTCAAAAACCAAACAGAGGGGGGCCTCAGTGATGCTGTGCCTGCCTGGCAAGCACAGGGTCCTGAGCTTGATCCTGGGTACCACAAAAACAAAAACAAAAATACAAAGATAACCAAACAATAACGTTGCAGTTAACTGCGCAGAGGAGGAGAAAAGGAATCACAGTACTGATATGCTATAGTCCTGTCTGTCTATAAAGGCTCCCAAAAACCTTGGAAGAAAGATAATGAGAAGTAGAACTTAAGTAATGAAGGTACAGACTCATTCAGCTTAACAATAACCCACAGCCTGCAGACCAACCGACCCCAAAGTACAGACTCATTCAATGCCACTAGAGCTCTTGAGGACATCATAAAGGACAGAGGTAAAAAAAAAAAAAAATCTCTGCTCAGCTCTACCAGAAAAAGACAAGGGCCCTGAAGAGTTGATAAAGTTTCTTGAGAAATGAAGTTTCAGCCACCAACATAATTTTATAATTCTACAAAGACCAAGCCAAAGAGGCTTTACAAACATTTTCAGAACTATACAACAAAAACTAAAATTAGTCAGTTATACCTAATTGGTTCACAGTTTATGGAGGAACTTGACTCAGGTAAAGACATGTTTTTAGGAAAACATTGAAGCACTTGATGATTTTTAAGTGTAAATAACACTTGACATATGAATATCCTGTATTTTACATACTTTTTCAAGTGGATTAGAAAGCTAATCTCCCTTTGGCATCATCCAACTTGCAGCAAGCACAGAATTTTGCTTCCTGCTCGAAAACCAGACATGGAGAAACCAATTACAGAACTGGCTGATGCTTTTACATCTTTGTGAAACACAGTTGCCTTTTCCTCAAATGCAGCATCTATTTGTATTTTTAACTTTTTTGTCATTGAAAAATGAAAAGAATTCTAACACAAAGCTTTGTCATATGCTCCTCCCTGGAATGGGGACCAGCTAAGGTGTGATCTATATTCTGTAGTCACCATGTATATGTATAGTGGGATAAATGTCTGTAAAGTATATATAGTTAAATACTAACCTAAGAGATACAAAGTAACACTACTGAAATGATCTGGTCCACCATGGCACACTATTTCTCCTCAATAGCCATTCACGATGTTAATGAGTATAGACAAATCTCCACTCTGTGAGAAAGAAAAATCGATAGCAAGAAACATCATCACCTATGCTGAATGGGTTGGTGGAAAACAGCCACAGAAGGGCAAAGTAATATTTTTAAGATGCTGCCAAAGTTAAATTAGAACTCCATAGCCCTGACCTGGAGTAACTGAATCTATCAATGAAAATAAAGTTAATTAGGTGGTTAATGACAAAAGATGGATGCTATTTATATCAATGCCTAGTAAAGCGAATACATTGCCACCAAAGAAGTAGTACAGATTAGCATCAAATAACTGTCAAGACAGTTCCAAGTCTACAGTCTGATTCATTATTCATGAAAGTCAGAAATTTCCCCTAAAGTGTAAAGCAGTTTTATCATCAGTGCTTATCATTGTGCTTTAGAGACTCGCTAGCTCTGTTCAAGTATGTTCCTGTTTAGATTCATATTTTATTATATAACCTTATTCTCATGCTTACTTTTGCTGGAATGTTGTAAAGGGCAGTGGGGTACTAAAGCCATATATGGGTATACATGAAACGGATTAAAACAGTGTAAAATGGGCCGATAAATTCTAATGCAAAAGAGCACAAAAGGTTCACCAATATAGCTCAAGTTTTATGTTAGTACTAGTCTCTCCCTGGCACCTAAAAAAATTAAAGTAAAACAATCACATAATCTAGCACGCCTTCTACAGGATATACCCAAAAGAAACGAAACCCATATGTCACAGATACATCTACACTCCTAGGATCATTGCAATGCTGTTCACAATAGCCAAGAAATGGAAACAATCTAAATGCCTATCAATGAAGGAATGGCTAAAGAGTGGTGCACATACACAAGAGAATACTATTCAGCCATAAAAATTATAAATCTGTCATGTGACTTAACAGGTGAAACTGAGATCATCATGTTAAATGAAATAATTCAGGCATAGAAAGGCAAGCACTGCATGATCTCAATCACCTGTGGAATCCAAAAAGTTGATCTTTTAGATGTTGAATGGTGATTATCAAAGGCAAGGAAGTAGAGGGCACAGGGAAAGATTAATAAATGGGTACTAAGTTACAGTCATTTAGAAGCAAAATGTTCTGGAATACTAACTGCACATGATGGTAACTATATGTAACAATAATATGTTGGACATCTCAAAAAGCTATAAAGAAACTTTTTGAAGCATTTTAACCATAAAGAAATGAAAAATATTGGAAATAAGAATTGTATTTATCCTAATTTAGCCATGACAAAATATTTACATGTATCAAAAATGTACGTGGTACCAATTAAAATGTATAATTTTTATGTTTTTATGTATCCATTAAAAATAAAACTTTTAAAAGATAAATTTTTTAAAAAAAAAGAAGCTTTCATGTGGTGGATCCACATGAAAGTGTAATTCCAGCACTTGGGAAGTTGAGGCAGGAAAACTGTTCTAAGTTTGAGTCCAGCTTGGGCTATATAGTTGGTTAGGGCTAATGTGGACCACACACCAATACTGTCTCAAAAAAAAAAAAAGAAGAAGAATATGAATAATGTTCCATTCATTAAATGTCTTTCAATACTGGCCATTAGAGAAACTCAGACTTAAAAAAAAAAACAAATTGAAACAATGCTAAGATTCCGTTTTACATGAGAAAGGATGGCTACAATCAGAAGTCAAAATAAGAGCATGCCAGTGGGGCTAGGGTGAAAAAGGAACCCTCCAATATTGTTGGTAGGAATATAAACTAGTACAACCATCACAGAAATCAGCATGAAGACTTCTCAAAGAACTAAAGTTAGAAATTCCAATATGACCCATCTATTCCCATTCTAGGCATGTTTCCCAGAGAGCCGAAGACATCATATTTCAGCAATACATGTAACCAATGTTTAAAGATGCACAATTCATAATAGCTAAACCTGGGGAAAAGCCTGTATGCCCAGCAACAGACAAATGGATAATGAAATGGAAATGTATAATGTGATGCCACTTGATATTAAAGAAGCACAAATCTGAGACATTTGTAAGAAAATAGATGCACTTGAAAAATATAATACTGAGGGAAAGAAATCAGACAACAATCATAGAGTATCCTTCCTTTAAGGAAGGTACTGTGCAAACCAAGAGCATAATAAAGAGGACAAGGGGATAGAGCTCTTACAAATCAGAAGGGGTCCAGGAGATGGAAGGTCAGGGAAAAAAGGGAAGGAGAAGAAACACAGTATGCCCTGCATGTTATATGTCATGAACATGAGCTAAGAATAATAAGATTAATGCTATCAATAAAATCAAAATGGGGAAAGGAAATTTAGAGGAAGATGGGGCCGGAGGGTTAGCTCAGTGGTTCCGGTGCCTGCCTCGCAAGCGCAAGGTCCTGAGTTTGATCCCCGGTAACCACATACAATGCTGAGTGTGGAGACTTATGCCCACCAGCCATCAATACCACATACCACAGTGCCAGGCGTGGTGGCTCACGCCTGTCATCCCAGCACTCAGGAGGCAGAGGCAGGAGGATTGCTGAATTCGAGGGTTGCCTGGGCTACATAGTGAGGTCAGAGCCAGCCTGAACTACAAAAGCGAGACCCTGTCTCAAAAAAACAAAGAAAAAAGAAAGAAAAAGAAATTTAGAGGAAGATGGGGAGAAGGGAGTGAGAAAGAAAAGGGGATTTTGAAAAAAGAAACTAACTTTATTACCACGTTATATACATGTATGTAGTTCCCAAGATGACTGTAAACTTCATTTATAGCAAACATACAGTAATAAAAATGTTCAGGACTCCAAGTACTATTATTATAATCCTCCTTTTTCCATCCACATATTTGTGTAATATGAATTCTCTTCAGATGTTTCAACAAAACATAGCACAGCAACAGACTGAATACAAAAGCAAGAAAAGGAGCCAGGGATCTTCCAAGCAGATACAAAAAGTAGTTGCAAAAATGTGAAAGATCACCATCTTTATCATTACAGTTTTTGCTTGAAAACAGTTATTTCTCATAATAATACTTTGTCCATGGATAATGGTTTTATTTTCAATAAATCAATATTCTTAAATTCTCTAAATTTGTGTTGTGGGAAATATCAAAAGATAACACCTATACAAACAACAACTTGTTTGTTAATAATTTTTAAAAGTGAACCCACAAGGAGATTTTGCCAGCTGCTGAGTAAGTCTCTGTCAATTAGGCATCCTGGAACCAAACAGGTAGCCACAGGATGTGTTAAGAAACCACTGGATCCACAGGAAGATGGACCTGAGCTAAACTCCACTGATAACCTAAACTTTGTAGACACCCTCTGATCTGCAGCACGAAAATCTGGGGCCTCCTGGTAAGAGCATTAATTCAGATAATATTTAACTGTTCTCAAAAAGTCTCGTTGCTTCTATTTCCCCATTGGTTAGTTATACTGGTAGGAAGCCATGTGTTGCTTTGAAAAGGGTTATATAAATTTTCTGAAGTGTCCAAGAATCATCACTCAAGGGGCTCTCTCTTCATTCTAGATGTTTTTGGTCCATAAACTTGCCAGACCAGGGAACTGATTACTTTTATGATTGAAGTTAGACACCTGTTCATGTGACCTGGAACTGCTCAACTTATACACATTAAGCAAAATTATAGCCAACTTCCTACCTATTTCACTCCTAGGAACGCTTTGATGAACTAGGCAAGTCCGTAGTTCTGCAAAAAGGAGACCATTCTGATCACTCTGCCAGCCGCCCCTTCTCTCATCTAGTAAAGTCAGTTGCTTCCATTATCCCTCAGGCCTTGCTGTCCTCGGACCAAGTTGCTCCCACTGCACTTAGGTATGGTATCCACTCTAGATCTAGTCTCCTGAACTCCAATTTCTAATTCCAATTCCAATTCCCTCACATCAATTCGAACAGGCCAGGCATTTCCAATTCACACCCAGTGAGTCAACTTTCTGTCCTTTTTCTTTTTTTTTTTTTTTTTTGAGACAGGATCTCACTTTGTAATTCAGACTGGCCTTGGGCTCACTATGTAGCCCAGGCAAGCCTCGAACTCAGCAATCCTCCTGCCTCTGCCTCCCAGGTGCTGGGATGACAGGCATGAGCCACCACACCCAGCACTTTGGTCCATTTCTAAGCCCACCAACCAGACTGATAGAGCTCCTCCTCGCTCCCCATGCTGCAACATTAAGTATAAAATCTCTCTTTAGCAAGGTCATACCCGTTAACTAGACCTAATCCAGTCTATGTTTCTCCTCCAGTATTCTCCATCTTTAACATCCACTGCTCCACACATTCCTCCAGATTTCTCTTGTGTAAATTAGAAAATTTAAGAATTCATTTTGAACGTAGTACACTTCCCCATGTATCACAGTTCCTATCTCACATTTATGGATCTTTGGGGACACGAGTCTTGTTGTAGGTCTAGAAGTGGTGAGGAATAGTTAGGGTGGCTCCGTAAGAGGCTCAGTATTACTTGCATGACAGTAGCCTCGGGGACGGTCTATACCAGTGCTTCAGGCAGCGCCAATTTAACTCCCTCAGAATGAACTGAAAAGGCCACAGATATACTGCGGGTCTGCCAGGAGGGAGAGAAATCCCACCACTCAGGGTGGGAATGTCACTACTCAAGGGGTCACAGAGGCCAGTTCCCCTGGTGTTAAACAGTCCTTTTCTCCTGGGGATGGACAGACCTCTTCTATTGGAAAAGAACAGTCACCCAAATTTATGAGCTCCGTGTCCCCAGCTTCAACATGGTATTTCCAAACATCCTGGTCTCACTTTACAGCATCCCAGTATTTTCCACTTAGCATCTTTACCAGAAGACATCAGCAAGGATGAGAGTTCGACTCATGGTGTAATTCAGGCAACTGCAGAAATGAGGTCCTGCATTGACTCTTCAGCAATGTCAGCCCTGTGGCCTCAGCAGACTACACTCTTCCTCCGAATACAACTATACACTCTTAGGTCATTTACCTTCATGGAAGCTGGGAATTCAAGTCTTCGAGCTCACTGCTTCCTGTTCTCACTCTGTTTAGCACTATTATAAGCAACAAATGAATACCTTTTTTGCTTGTTTTCCAAAAATGTCTTAAATGTAGTGTACATATGGAGTCACTTAGCATCTTGCTTCTTTGAAGTAGCTGACCAAAAGTATCCAGTGCAGATACTTATTTTTTTTTTTACTCCATGACTTTATTATATGTTTCAAAAGGTGGAACAGCGGATACTTTTTGTTTCTACTGCAAATACTGGAAATAACTTAATCAGATTGAACAGTCAATTTCAGAAACTCAGGACCAACTCAAGAAACTCATTCTGAATCTACTCCCACAGACTCACTCTTGGCACCAAAATCCATGTTAGTAATGGTTTTCCAAAGAAATAGATCTAATAGGATAAAGCTATGTATGAAATTTATTACTGGAATTGGTTCACTTTATTTACTGGCTCTAAACTAGAGACTCCCAAAAGCCGGAAGTATGATCCTCAATCCGAGTCTAAAGGCTTAAGAACCAGTAATTGTCTAACTAAGGAATTACTACCTCTAAACCTTAACTTTCTCCTATGAAAAATAGAACTAATACTACCTACCTCAATAGGTTGTTGAATGGCTTAAAAATAATAGCCACGAAGTCCCTAGAACATAACAAGAGATTAGTAAATGAAAGCTCTTAATGTCAGACTTCTAAAACACAATAAGAAAGTATAATAGATACAGAGCTACTCCAATATTATAAAGTTTATCTTAAGAAGAAGTTTCAGCAGAAGAGATTTATAAATAAAATGTCAAAATCCAGAGAGACAAAATCAGCTAAGTCCCCGGTGAACTTTGGACAGGGTAATTTGAGAAATATGATAGTACCAAATGCCAAGCTGCAATGGACTAAAAATGAGTGGCAATAAACCAGTAATAAAGGCTGAGAATTATCTCACCTTTCACAGTAGCTCATGAAGCTATGACTTCTGTGAAACACACTTAGCAACGGCCTTGACTATGAGGCTTACTTTGAACAATTATGCAAGCATCCCTCCAGAAAGTTCCCTGGCACACACAGATCACTGAGGAAACTAAGTCAGCTTAAAGAATGTTCCTTTCTCATTTAATTATCATGTTCTCTTTTGTACTACCTCTTTTATACTATGGGTAAGCCAATATTTTGCCCCCACTCTCCTTGAGACAATTTAAACACCAGCAGTGTCTACTCGAATGCCTTCTTTAGTGAGTACAAAGTCAAAATTTAATTTAAGAAGTGATTTCTATAATTGAAACATATACAGTGACCCAGATAAGTGTCTAGGACAGAGCTACCAGGTAGGTATGAAGCTAGAAAATTTCATCCCCTGCCCTTTAACCACCTTTAATTTGATCTCCTAGTTTTCATGGCAAGTTCCTCTTGTGGACCTCTAATCTCTAAACACCAAGGACGTTGTTTCTCTGGGTGTATTTATACAACAATTTTTTCCATTATTAAATCCTAATGATTCTTTGCTTTTCTGACCTATTAATAGCCTTAGTAACATGCTGCATTTATTATTTTTGATCAGATGGCCTTTATATGAATCCAATAATAAATATTTTGATAGTTTTGATAATACTAATTCAGAAATTCTCCCTATTTTGGTATTCTGAATATTGGGTTTATTTTTCTGCTTTCTAGGAGAAAATATTTAATAATTAATTTAAACTCTGACCATGATCACAATTGTATTCTTTTTTTTATAAATTTGATAAAAGAACAGAAACTTTTCAGATTTCCTTTCACCTTTAAAATAAGTGAAATGACTAGCCACTGAACAGATCATTAGACCCATCTGAGATTTTGAATTAAATGCAGATTTCCACATTCTGTTCCCAAACTACTAAATTAGAATCCATACTGAAATTTATAAGTAAAGTGTCCCTCATAAATCTTCTATAGCTTGTGTCTAGATGTTCCTCCCCAAAGACTCATGCAGCCATAGGTGGGGCTTTTTCAAAGGTAGCTGAATCTAGAGTATGTGATTCATGATGCAATGCTAGGATTAGGGTGCGGGGATTAAGGGTGGGACATACAAAATCACACACTGATTGGCTTGGCACCACCTTATCCCAATAACTGAGTACAGCATAAGGGACAGAAAGAGGCTTGTCTTGTCCCTCGTTACTTTGCTAACTTCTGCCCACCATGAACTGTTTCTCCTCTGTGATGCCTCTCAGTCATGCCACTCTTCCTTGGAGCCCTCTGTTTATGAATTGAAACCTCTCCAAACTAGGAGCTAAAGAAACCTTTCCCCCTTTAACATGGGGTGTCAGGTACTTTGTCTCAGTGACAAAAGAAAGGTAACTAAGAGAAATCTTATGATTAACGAAGATTATAAACAATGGAATTAACATTTTTCTGAGATAGGGTCTAATTATGGAGCCTAGGCTCACCTCAAAATCTTGGTTGTCTTGTTGCAGAATCCCCAATAACTCGATTTACCATACCCATTTATTTTAATGGTTTCATATTATCTAATTCAGTTTAAGTTATGCTGGTGTAACAAATACCTTAGAAATATCAGTAATATGCCTAAAAACCTGTTTCTTATTCTTAATACATATTTATTATAGTTCAACTCAGGCTGTGCTCTCTATGTACCATCTTCTCTATGAAGCTACTTCTGTCAGAATAGTTTTGTCTAGGTTTGACTTATGGCAGAGGAAAAATAATACAGAAAACTACAGTACCTCTGAATTCAACAGAGTTGAACAAGGTTGTATAATATTCTTTCAGGGAGAGAAAAGGAATAGTTGTCAGCAATAACCCAACCTACCATTGGTCTTCCCAACCCTAAAGATTGCATCTTAAAACTAATGACTCCCATGTAGATATTAAAAGTGATGTTCAGGCCAGAAATTTAGCTCAGTAGTTCCAGCGCCTGCCTATAGCAAGCACAAGGTCCCTGGTTTGATCCCTAGTGACCACATACTACAATACTGGGCATCGTGACTCACACCCACCAGCAATCAGTACCACATACCACAATGCCGGGTGTGGTGGCTCATGCCTGTAATCCCAGCACTTGGGAGGCAGAGGTAGGAGGACTGCTGAATTCAAGGCTTGCCTGGGCTATATAGTGAGCTCAGGGCCAGACTAAACTACAAAGCGAGACCTTGTCTCAAAAAAAAAAAAA
>PVIC010020076.1:0-29896 GCA_004025085.1 Thryonomys swinderianus | reverse complement strand
GAAAGAAAGAAAGAAAGAAAGAAAGAAAGAAAGAAAGAAAGAAAGAAAGAAAGAAAGAAAGAAAGAAAGAAAGAAAGAAAGAAAGAAAGAAAGAAAAAGAAAGGAGGGAGGGAGGGAGGGAAGGAAGGAAGGAGGCAGGCAGGGAGGGAGGGAGGGAAGGAGAGAGAAAGAAAGCGAGAGAAGAGAAGAGAAGAGAAGAGAAGAGAAGAGAAGAGAAGAGAAGAGAAGAGAAGAGAAGAGAAGAGAAGAGAAGAGAAGAGAAGAGAAGAGAAGAGAGGAGAAGAGAAGGCATGCCAGAAGTGGTGGTGCACACCTATAATCCTAGCACTTAGGAGGCAGAAATACTGGTATGAGTTTGAGGTCAGCCTGGGCTACAATGGGTTCCTCATTCTGAACCAGACAATGAGACCCTGTCTCTAAAAAACTAAAACAAAAGAGGGGAGAAATATAAAAGATACTCTTTTTTCAAGAAATAGTGCTAAAAAGTCTGGATATCCTTCTATAAAATAAAAAGTGAAAAATGAAATATGTTTATTTTATACCCTCACAACGACTGAGACAAATGAGTCTCAACATGAGATCATTGTAAAAATCTAATATTGTCAAATTATTAGAAGATGATGTGGGAAAAATCTAGATGATGGTGAGTTTGTTGATAACGTTTTAGATAGAATGCTGACCCAAGAAAGAGACTGCTAAGTTGGTCTTTGTTAAAGTGAAAAGTTTCTCCTATGCAAAGGACATAATCAGGTGGGAAAATCAGCTATATTCAGACAATGACATTACTGAGCTCTAAAAAGAAAGGAACTATTGAACTATCAAAAGACGTGAAAGAACCTTAAATGTCTATGCTAAGTGAAAGACTGAAAAATGCTACAGGTTATATGAGTACAAATACACAACAATCCCCAAAAGAAAAATACTATGGAGATAGTAAAAAGACCATTTTTTGGCAGGGGTGGGGTGGGGGGACACAGAGAGGAGCATGGGAGTTTTAGGATAATGAAAATACTCTGAAAGGTGCAGTAGTTGTGGCTACATTTCATTACATAATTGCCAAGACCACGGAATACACAACACTAAGAATAAAGCCTCACATAAATCATTTACTTCTCTTGAGTCTGATGCTTTAAAATAGGATTATCAGTTGTAATAATCTCCTCACTCAGGCATGGGATGTTAGCAGTTGGTGAGGCTAAATGTCCACAACTGCAGAAGATATCTGAGAAATCTCTGTATGAGCTGTGATTATAAAAGTGCTCTAGAATTAAAATATTTTGTATAAAAAATTTAATTTTAGAATTTAGAAGTTGTCTTCTATTGTGTGTCCCTAGTAACTAGTACAATGGGAGATTTGGTACCCAAGAAATATAGCTAATGACTAAAGGACTGTGTTATGAAAATATTTATCACGGGCATAATATTTGGCATATAATATACACTTAATAAGTATTAAAGCAGCTCTGACTATTCAACTTCTTGACAGAGCTAATTAGCACTTACATTTAAATGATGCTCATTAGAATGGCAAATTATTAGAAAGCAGGCAATATGTAAAAGTTAATACAGCAGAAGTCAAGCTTTGTCTTCTTCACAACTACCCAGAAAAATAACTTCGTTTGAAACCCCTATTTTCAAAGCTCTAAAATGTATAATTACCTGCTGTATAGTGCTGTTGTGATATTTTGATGATTACACATCTCTCAAAAAACAGCAAGTGGCTTTGTAATCACTTCAGTAAAACAAGGTGTCAAGACTCTACAGTAATGATACACGAAGAATCATTGAAAATAGGGGCTGCAATCTGATGTGATCTGTGATCTTGTGTGACCAGATTCCTGTATTACAGTAAATTTAACAAAAATTTGATTCATTTGAAATCCAGAGCTCGTAGCATTCACTACCATCTCAATGGTGTTGACTTGGTTCTGGGATATCTTCCAAGTATTCCTCGTATTCATTTATGAAAATGTCTTTAGGATTCCACTTTTAAAACGGTAAAAACGTTTCATGTGGAACAAAATTATTTCCCCGTGGTCAAACACTTTAGGAGAGGCAAAAGCGAATTTTCTACCCGTGTTTTCCTGAGTGCAGAAACAGGTTACTCATCAGTCATAGTACAAGGACACTGCAGGAAAGCAACCATGCCTGGTGAACTTCAAGCATGCCATGAAAAGGAATAGGTAATAAGACATTGGAAGCTTTTGCAGTGAGGTAGTAACAAAACATTTCAACTGAAAATTTTTCTTTACTGTAAAATAGTTTTTGATAAAGCAGACATTAAACCTAGCCTGGTTTCAGTATTGAGAAATGATCTTCATTTAGTACCTTATTGTGACATCTCATTCATGTCATTTGAAAAATTTACTTATAAGACGAAATGTTATTTTAATATCAAACAAACCACCAATAAAAACATTGAATGTTTCACAGAAAAAGCTAAGTATTTGGGAACTGATTCATAGTTTTCCATTTCAGTTTACAAAAGAATAAAATTCCCACTCAGAGAAAATAGCAAATATTATTCTTCAGTGAAGGTGCTCAAACTATTGAAATCAGACAATATAAATGTTCTAATGTTCTAGTTACAAATAGTATTATGAAAACAATTCAGAAAAACACATTGGTTATCTCAGTCTCCAATGGGTTTTTTCTTAGAGTCCTTATCTTACTAAACTCTTAACAACAACAAAAAAAATCTGTTCATTTATGCCAGTTAGTACTGGTTCATAGTATACTATCTTTCTTTCTTTCTTTCTTTCTTTCTTTCTTTCTTTCTTTCTTTCTTTCTTTCTTTCTTTCTTTCTTTCTTTCTTTCTTTCTTTCTTTCTTTCTTTCTTTCTTTCTGTCTTTCTCTTCCTTCCCTTTTTTTTTTTTTTAGACAGGGTCTTGCTTTGTAGTTCAGGCTGGCCCTGAACTCACTATGTAGCCCAGGCAAGCCTCGAAATCAGCAATCCTCCTGTCTCTGCCTCCCGAGTGCTGGGATTACAGGCGTGAGCCACCACACCTGGCACTGTGGTATGTGGTATTGATTGTTTGTGGGCGTGAGTCTCCATGCCCAGCATTGATGTGGTTACGGGGATCGAACTCAGGACCTCACACTTGCCAGGCAGGTGCTAGAACCACTGAGCTAAATCTCCAGCCCCATAGTATACTATCTTTCATGTGGGAGATACTCAGTAAATGCTCTCTGAATAAGAAAGGAATGAATGAAGATATAAAGAATGTAAAATTCTACCTGTCTCAAAGGGAGTTGTTTTAGCTTTATACACAGTGTAGACATAAACAGATTTTTAAGAAATCAAGGCACAAACATAAATATTTAAATGAACTGAAAAGTGAAACTTTAGAGCAGGACAGTCAATGGAAAGTTCCTGAGGAATCAGAGTGACACAGGATTTTTACCCACAGACAGTCTCTTCCTCTGGCAAACAGAGGAAGTAGGAGCCTACTGCATATAAACAGAGTAACAATCAACGGTGAATCAAAGCTCACCTGCCTCGTGGTCCCTGAGATTGGAATAATTTCAGAGTTCTTGAAAAGTGAGCCTATCGGGGAGGCCAGACTCAACATGTACATCAAAAGATAAACCATCATAACCCCATGACTTTAAAATTCTAGGCATTTCTGGCTTCCTGAAAACTGTGTAGCCTCCTGCAAAGTTACAGTTCAATCTGCCTCATGTTGGGTAAAACAATATCCAAGGTACAGAGGTGCTGAAAGGCTTAGTGATTGTCAGTCCAGGGAGTTGACAATCTTAAATAAAGCACTCATTGCAAAGTAGAATTGTAATCAATGTCATTGTCATTTGAACTACATTGTTTGTAGTGTAACCAATTGTGAAACCAACATAAATTCAAAACCTAAATTAGAAAAACAGATGCTTCTTTTGTTTGGAAATTTTAATCCCATCTAGCCCTATTGTGTATCATATGCTTTGACTTACACCACAGAAAGAAAAATCACAGAGCATAATATAAAAATGTAGAAACATATTTAGCAAATTTGTGGATTTCATAAGTCATTTATAAACTTTAGATTTACAAACAATTTCAAAGCCTTTTGAAAATATTTATAAACAGAAGAATCTCTATAATGCTACATATAATTATATCATTCTTTTTCAAAAGCATATTTCAGAGATAGAGTTTATGCAGCATATCAAGTTTCTTACTTGGGGTTTGTCTCGGAGACAGTGAACAATTTTTCAATCTGTCTCTTGTGATGTTCATGATTAAACTGAATATATTGGGGCAATCAGAAGAAAGAGTTTTACCTTATGCATATTTTTTAAATTGACTTGTGACATTAGGAAGTTGATCTGTAGACTGGAATTTAATTTTAGTTCTGCAAGAGCCAACGAATTTTTGTTTCTCTACAACCTCAAGTATTTTTACACATGTGAGAAAGTTTACTTTTAATGTCTTCAAACTACCAGACCTTCTACAATTTAAAATCTAGCATCCTTCCATCTGCATGAAATCCTGGGCATTGTACGTTCATATAACAGCTTCAATTCAAGGCCTATGTGTAATACCTATTTTTTAGCAAAAATACCCAGAAATGATTACTTTTTTAAATTGAATTCTTTTTTAATTGAATTCTCTATTGATACGATTTCTATACATCTCAAAATCACATATAACATTGGGGAATTTGTACCGTATATGACACAAGTTAATTCTCATTTTTACCCATATCCCTACCCACCCACACCTCCCCACCCCCTTTATATATACTCTTTTATTTTCTTTCTGAATCATGTTTATTCCTTCCCCTCATTACATTCCCACACCAAATTTCCTATGGAAATTTCCCATTCTATAAAAACTGTCATACTTTCTAGAGCTCGTTTGCATCTACAGGTGTTCATATCAAAGAGAAGATCCGGTATTTGCCTGTGATCTATTTATTTCACTTATTAGTACATCCTCCAGGTGTCTCCATTTGCACATAAATGAATCGATCTTGTCATTCTTTATGGCAGAATAATACTCCATTTTATAAAAAAAAAAAACTTTATCCAGTCTCCACTTGATGGGCATTTGGGTTGTTTCCAAGATTGAGCTACCACGAACTGAGCTGCTATGAACAATGGTGTACATCTGTCTTTCCAATATGATTTTTAAAATTCTTTTGGGTATATTCCTAGCAGGGGGATAGTAGGGTCAAATGGGACCCCTAGTCCTAGTTTTCTGAGAAATCTTCACACATATCTCCACAATGCTTGCACAAGTCTGCAATCCCACCAACAGTGGAGAAGGGTTCCATTCTCCCCACAGCCTCGCCAGCATTTATTGTTGGTTGATTTTGTGATAGTGGCCATTCTTTGTGGAGTGAGATGAATTGAATTCTTTATTGGTACAATTTATGTACATTTCACAATCACACATAACATTGGGGAATTTGTACCAATATATGACACAAGTCAATTCTCATTTTTACCCATATCCCCACCTACCCACACCTCCCCACCCCCTATATACATGCTCTTTTGTTTTCTTTCAGAATTATATTTATTCCTTCCCCTCATTACATCCCCACACCAAATTTCCCTTGGAAATTTCCCATTCTACAAAGACCATCCTACTCTCTAGAGCTCATTTGCATCTACCGGTGTTCATGCCAATGAGAAATGATGACTTTTTAAAATAAGATACGCTGCCAGGACATGTTCAAGAAGAAAGAGGAGGTACACACAAACATGTATACAGATGTGCAATGGGAAGAAAATACACTTTTGTGTTTATGATGTTAATTTGAGGTAGTCAAAAATATAAACAATAAAATATGATTTGCCAAAGTTTAAGCATATCATTGCAGGCAAAAATTTGGGAATTTAAATTTTGCTTTTAATCTTACAGTCTGAAATGCTTTTTTTTTTTTGGAAAAGGGTCTCGCTTGTAGTTCAGGCTGGCCCTCAGCTCACTATGTAGCCCAGGCAAGCCTGGAACTCAGCAATCTGCCTGTCTCTGCCTCCCGAGTGCTGGGATTACAGGCGTGAGCCAAAACACCCAGCACTGTGGTATGTGGTATTGATTGCTAGTGGGCGTGAGTCACCACACACAGTGTTGTATGTGGTTACCGGGATTGAACTCAGGACCTTGCACTTGTGAGGCAGGCGCTGGAACCACTGAGCTAAATCTCCGGCCCTGAAATGCTTCTATTTTGTTGATACTAACAACCTTTTATTTCCAGTAACTTTTTTCTTAGTTTATTTTTACTTTATTGATACATTGTATATACACATCATGCTCACTCTCAAGTTTGGAAATTTGTAAGTGCGGGCGTCGTGGCTCACGCCTGTAATCCCAGCACTCGGGAGGCAGAGGCAGGAGGATTGCTGAGTTCGAGGCTTGCCTGGACTACATAGTGAGCTCAGGGCCAGCCTGAACTACAAAGCGAGACCCTGTCTCAAAAAAAAAAAAAAAAGGATTGGGAATTTGTACTAGTATATGACAAGATTTAATTCTCATTTTTCCCATTTTCCTACCCACTGCACAACCCTCACCACCTGAATACATAAGCTTTGTTTCTCTTTTATTATCATACCATTTTTTCTTTACCTCTCATTACTCGCCTCTCCACCACATTTCCCTTTGAATATTTTTTATTTCACAATATCCATCATACATTCTAGACCTCATTAACATCTTCAGATGCTCATACCAGAGAACAGCTACAATATTTACACATCTGTGACTTATTTATTTCACTATGAGTATGTCCTGAAGGTACGTTCATTTGAATATAAATGACTCAAGCTTATCATTCTTTAAGGCTGAATAATACTCCATTTTATAGAAAAACCACATCTTCTCTGTATAGTCCAGTTGATGAGCATTTCTGTTGTATCCAATATTTAGTTATCTTTTTTAAAAACACTTTTTTTTGGCTTCAAAATCAACTCACACTCAATACACTAGATCTCTTTGTGAGCAGAATATAAATTAATCAGAATTGCAAGCAGTCAATTTTCTGGCTGGTGCAAGTGGTATAACACAGGTATATATAGACTATATGGCCAGTTAATTTTATCTAGGAAACCTCAGCGTGCTCCCCCACAGCCTTATCTGACCATAGGAATAAAAGCAGATAACAGAATCAGTAGCTTTCTGGAGTCAAACTTCAACTTTGTCCCTTACTAGTCTACTCTTTTGCAGAGCAGCATCTGTGCATACAAGATATGTGGTCTTCAACAGTAAGCTCACTCTGATTCTGTACCTTATGCATAAAATGAAGAAATAGTATATTTATGGTCCAACAATGTAGCCCATTGGCACAGTACCTGCCTGGCAAGTGTGAGGACCTGAGTTCAATTCCCAGTGGGGGGGAAAAAAGATATATTAACATGTGAATATTTTAGGAATGTAATGGCAAATACATGAAGAATTCGACATACTGAATATATGCTCAATAAATATCAATTCTTTACCCATTTTCTCTTTTCCTCATTTTCCAAACATAACAAAATAAAACTTAAACCACAAGGGTAATTATAATAAAGGATATTTTATTTTATGTAATAATTCTAAGGTTAGCAATTATAAAACGACCACCATACCAACTCATCATTTAGAACAAAGTAGTCACTTGACTTGCTCTTAAATTTAGTAAAATGAACTGTCTTTAAAAACTGAAAGAAAAAATAAGCCAATGTTACAGAAGATGCTCTTTGCCATTGTAGTAATGGAGCATGAATCTTTCATTGGGCAACAGGTAGAAGGCATGACTTGCTTTTTATTCTGTTCATTGTCTATCACTCAGTAGAACACAATTTTATCATCTAGAGATGTTGATTTTCAGTACAGCATTGCGCCAGACAGTTGGCTTAAGAGTGACTACCTCAAGAGCTATTTAAACTAAAAATAAAATATAATCAAACAAAAGGAAGACTTTTAAATGCCAGTTTATTATAAAGGACAAAGAACATGCACCAAAAAGGCAATGGAGACAAAGATGCTTGGTGATGTATAACAAAAACAAAATAAGAAAAGAGGTCATAACAATCCTTGCATTCAATCCACATAATAATTTAGGGTTTAAGTACTCAATAGAGTAAACTTACAAGGTAAATAGATACTGGGAGTATTTATTTAATTATGTCAAGTGTTGAAACTTAGCCTCCAGAATTAGATGATCATATCTTAAAGGAAAATGTCCACAAAAAGTACAGAGATAGAGCCATACACCCATGAAATATGGGGAAATTCATGAATCAGAGACTGGCTACAAACTGGCAGCGGCTTACTGGAAGCAAAGAAGAGAAGACATGTAGGTAATATTTATTTATGTAGAATACTTAAAGCTGTTCATCCAGAGAAAATGGCAAGTGTGTTGCTGATATATATTACAAACCATGTATAAAAACAAAATATGGTGAAGACAATGAACTGTGGTTATACGGATTTATAAGTGTTCTATTGCTGTTTAATGAATGATCGTGAGCAATGGTCCTCCTTTCTATTTACTCAGAGAACATCTCACACACTGGTGCTACAATCTCTGTTCAGGGCCTCATAAGGCCAAAATCAAGGTGTTGGCCAATCGAGTTTTCAGGTAGACACACTGAGAAGGAATCTCCCTCCAAGACTTTCTGCTTTGGGCCACATTTAATCCCTGGTGATTTGAGGACTGAGGTCCCTATTCACTTGCCTGCTATCACGCAGTGGCTACTCAGCTCCAAAAAGTCGCCTCCATCTCACACCACCTGGCCACTCCCTGTAAGTGAGCTATAGCACTTTGGATCTTTCTCCTCTGAATCGCTGACTTGTCTACAAGCAAATAAAGAGAATTATTTTGAGATATCTATGTGGTTATATAAAACCCACCCTAACATAAGGTCAGCTATGCCTAATCCCAGAACTACAACTTGTCATATCATGATTCCAAGGGCTATGCACAAAACGAATATGGAGGCAAGGAAATCTTAGGGATCATCTTAGAATTCTTCCACCCATGGTAGACACCACCCATAAGCCCTTTTTTAGCAAAAGCAGATCAAGGATCCCTATGACATGATACATTTGTTATTAGGGGAAGGAAATCTATGAACTACTCTATTGTATGTTTCAAGGAAACTGTATCTTTCTCTAATTCTGCTTTTAAGAGAAGCAGGAGAAAACAGAAGCATACTCAGAAACAGAATTTTCTTGAAACTGTGACATAGAAGGAATTTCTAAGTCTGATGATGTTCCATGTGCCGGAGTGGAGTTATGGGGAAGAAATTAGTCCTCTTTGTGACTTGAAACATTTGCTAGACTGTCTCAAAGTCAACAATCTTTAAGTATCTTTCAAGTTCATAATGCAACAAATAGATGAAAGCAGTGAAGTAGCATTTGAAATAAATGCATGGAAGAACTGCCCCAAAACAGTCCTGCAAGATTCCTGAGTGTTCATAGTAAAAGTACTTAGCCACTTTATTAAAGGCTGTATTCTTTATAGTACAAGTGAATAGGAATTAGAAGAGGAAAGTGGATTTATGATCGAAATTGTACAGAAAATTCTAGATTAAAAAAACAAACGAAGAATTCCTCCCACTACAGAATTTATCGGGTTTTATAATAGTTCTGTGATTCAGAATAGTATGCTCAGAGTTTTCTAAATTAATTGAGCAGCCATTTAAAAAAATAGGCATTTGTGTTCTATAAACTTCACTGTGTAAACTGCTGTGATTTATGGGGAATTCATGCATCCTAGAATAGTTTGAGATCATTACTGTAGTCTTCGTTCTAAGGACACATTTGGATGCTTCCCTTTCACTGGATCATATTCTCGAATGTGAGTCAAAAATGGACAAAGAAGGTGTAGAAAATGAGCAATGCCTACTTGAATGTTTATGGGACTTAACTGGGCTATATGTATTCACAGAAAAGCAACTTAGATGAACGTGGTCAGAATCTTGCTGCCTCAAAGCACAAGTAATTGAATGAAAGATCACCTGCACAGAATACATGGTGAACCACTGCTCCCTAATTCAACAAAAATTACAAATAATAGAGTTGGAAAGCAGGAAATTATTGAGATGTGTTACTTTTATAAGTAATTTAGAAAAAAACCCTCAATCTTTCTGCTTTATAAATTACTAGAAGGTACTGAAACTTGTCAACCCAGACACTGGATCTGTATTACTGTCTTGATTTCTGTATTGAAAAGTTAATGGTTATAAAACTATCATTGGTTTTCTCCAATGTTTCTTTGAATAGTAATCAATCGGTCTGTATTCTTCTTACACGACAATGGAGTACACAGATGAAACTAAGATTATCTTTATATGATTAAATGTAGGTCCTCAGAAGTTCATTTTAGAAAGTGCTGCAGTCCAATAAATTCAGCAGGTTTATCATTTTAAATTTTTTATGAAAAACTTTGAAGATAAAATATAATCAATTCTTTTTAGCCATCATCACCTGAAACAGAAATCAACACAAAAACAACTATAAAGAAATCTTTTCAGGAGGAATTTTATAATCCCCGACTTAAAAAGATATCCTTATTTCCAGTTTTACAGACATAAAATACTAAAATCAGAGCAGTTTCAGGAATATGCATTGGATCTCAGGCTTTTCAACTTGGTCTAATCCTCTTCTATTAGATTTTATTTTTCATGACTTTGTTCTATCACCTGTGATCTTCGTTATCTATGGTTATGTGTATGTGAATTATAGTACCATAAATATGATGAATTCATTTTGTAATAAGTGATGTGTTATAATCAAATGTCAGTTTGTCAGATTTCTAATTCATTCAGTTTCAAAGTCAACTCTCCGTGTTACAATATCATTCCTAGTAGCAAAGTTTGAATTATCTAGTCACGTGTTCTCCACGTTTTTGTCTCTTCACTGATGATTTTGAATTTATCTGCTACTTTCAGTACCACAATATGTGGAAAATTCACTAACCACAACAGTTAATCCCCCTAAGTCTGGAGAGAGGACTTGAAAGAAGGGAAGAAGACAAAGAAAGATGCAGTTAAATAACAAAGCCTGAAATATAAAATATTTTCAAAAGTAAAACTTGCCATCAATATAATACTCTTTAAACTAGAACATCTCAATTTGTCTGAAGACAGGTACTATCTGTGTAAAAGTCTCATCTTAACCCACCGGTGTCCTTCAGCCTGTGCTGAGACACCACAACTCTCAGGCTGGGGAATAGTTTATCCTCACAGGTCCACTCAATTCTTGGCCTATAGGCTGTGATTGCCACCAAGGGAGCCAATTAGTGCCAAATATGTTGGTGGTTTTTTGATGTAGGAAAATCTCCCCTAAGAACTGGACTGAGATGAGCCATCAAATGATAGTGATTTTCAGTCACTAATGATCTGGGATTTAAATAGAGACTTTTAATTGGGTTACCAAGCAACCTACAAATATTTTGGTGATACCTGCTGAGTCAATTGGGCAGTTTGTAAGCCACTCTCCTCTGATTATGCCATCTTTGATATGAGCACATTACATATCATCAATGATCAGCATGGGTTTTTCTTTGTCATTAGCCAAGAAAAGACATCCTTGAGTCTTTTTGTTCATTCCTTGTATTATGTTTCCATACGTCCAAAAGAGGGTGAACAAAGTAAAGGGTGGCTATGGGGAATATTTAAAAAGTATTCATTAAACTATCTTCTGATATTCCAGGCTTCTGCTAAGTGACAATAGACCCCAGGAAATCAGAAAAGCTACAAAGTATTGTTAGGTAGCTCATAATTCCACTTAATTAACAATGACAGAATTCTGTGCTTATTTCTTAGATCAGTTTTTAAAACATAAAAGGTCCAATCTTGAGGATATTGTTATTATGGTTTTTGTTTCACTGGAGAGTTATTTTCAAAGAAAACTCCTCAAGAAAAAATAAATTCTTCCTTTCATTGTTTCCAGATGCCTCTGTCAGTCCCTGTGGCCAGTCATGTTAACTCTCTTCTGACTGCTACTGTCATTTCCTTCAGCTCTTCCTCCTTGGTGTCTCACATGGTCTCCTCCAGTTCCTTAAACTACAGCCTTCTGTTGTCTCAGCCCCATTTGGGGGCTGGTATTCTTCCCAGTGTTACTGTTCTGCCCCTCTGGCTTTCAGGTAACATTTCACATTGGCTTTCAACCTTCCACTTCTCTCAGTACACAGTGGGTTCTTCAGAAATGCTGCTTTTTCTCTCTTTGACACATGTGTGTGGTGTAACTCCCCTACTGCGGAGGAAGCAGTGGCCAGACCTTTGCTTCTCCTAGCTTTTCTTCCATGGCCAGCTTTTCCTTTCTCCTCAGTCAGTCATTTGAACTCTTTGTTGGAAGGTATCCTAAGGGAATGTGTGCTCTGATTGCCTGGCTTTGTGTTCTTTGAGCACTTCCTTCTCTTCCTTTGAGAACCTGTATATGTGAGAAATAACATCAATAAGCCCAACTTTGCCATTTCTAGCTCTATTCGGAATGCAAACAGGTAAGCATATGGTAAAAAAAAAAAAAAAATCATAGGGCTGTTTCAAAGATCACCTTAACAGGACTCCTGTAGCTCTTAGAAATGAGGAAACTGAGCCCTCAATTTATTAAAAGGCTGACCTATGTTTCATAAACAGTAGAAAATGGCCAGGAATGAAATCTTATCTAATACTTCTTAATCAACTGCTTTGTACAGAATCTCACAGTCATCAGTGGTTCCTGACCCAGTTTCATTTATCACTAATTGGTCAAAAGATAACTAAAAGGAAAGCAGATTCATGTGTTTTATGTAGAGACTTTCATTGATAAACTACAATGAAAATGATGTACCATTAAAAAGGCATTTGAGAAAGAGACAATGGGAAACAATAATAGGAAACATAATTTAGTCATGAGTTGAAGGTCTCAGAGGAAAGGATGTCCGTGCTATTGTATGATTGTATACCTGTGATTCAGTGCCAACCTAATACCACAATGTCAAAAGCTTCATGTCATAAAATGGAAAAAACTACACACTTAACAAGATGCTCTTTCAATGGATTAAACTATAAAAACTTTTGAGTTGGAGAAACACTTTTCCCTGTGTTCCCATTTAGCAGCAAGGCTTGGAAAGCTGTCAGATGAAAGCCACGTGTCCTTCTGTATAAACTTGCCTGGCTATGGCTTATATGTCTGCCCTGATAAGGTCATTTCCAAGTTTCCTTTAACTGAGTGATCAGTGAGGCTTCCATGAAGAGCCTTTGCAAAGACAATTCTTAATCATCAGGTTGCTGAAGTAGTGCAAAATGTGATTTTTTTGTTGCTGTTGGTTTCATTTTTCTTCCTTCATTTTTATTTTTCTCCCATCTTTATTTTCTGTCACCAGCCCAAACAATAATGCAGAGGAGGCTGAGAACTACGTGCTCACTACAGTGTAATATCCTAATTATCCTCTTCTTAGTAAGGTTTCCTTTTGACGTGTGTCAAATAGATTTAAGTGCTCAGCTGCTGGGGTTTTTTTTTCTTTCTTTCTTTTCCTTTTTTCTACATTGTCATGTCTTGAAGTGGGGTTAAATGCTGACATCCCTTTGTGCTTAACTAGAGATAACTATCAAAGAAATGCATAAATTACTGCTCCAGTTACACTGTGCTTAACTGACTTATCTTTCTCTAATGACAAGAGAAATACACAATCAACCTGGGCTACATTTTTCTGAACAGAATGGTGAAGTTTGGTTGAAGCATTGTGAGATTGCTTGTGGTCCCTGTCTGCATTTTGAGGTAGTTTATAAGTGGAATATCCTAGTTAGTTATTCTATCTTTTCATCTCTTATGTGAATAAATTACAGAATTCTGCTTCATATCAAAGAAAACATGCACTCATCATTAGGGGACACAAAATACTTTTTCAGACTATGAATTATTCTTAAAGAAAATATTAGATGTGTTTGTGAGAGAGAAAGGGGCCGTGTCTGCTTGATGGCCTTACTTCTAAATCCGATGGACTCGAGGCAATCAGACTGTCACCTTGCCCATCAGTCCTAAGTAAACGCACCTAGTAATGCAAACAAGAAGGCAGCCATCACAAACAGTCCTTCTAACTCCTTGACCAACAGCCCTGAATGACAAAATATGTCCAGCTCTTCTCCAATAGTGTTTTCTTCCTGCTTATTGGCAGAAAATGTGATTTTATGGTGGAAGGTTGGAAAATGACCCCTTGTAATGATGGAATTTACATAAATAAGCGCTGATAGCACAAAACAGATAATATGCTGTGGGTATCATCACAATAAGTTGTCTCCTACTGACACAGAGTCTAACTTGGAAGCGCACAATTATGCAAATCAAACTAATGCCAGTTACTCATTACTGCCACGATAGTAACGGCAAAAACATATCCTCCATAGACAGCTCGAGGCTGGGCCACAAGCCAAAATGTTTGGTTTTGCTGACATAGTAACTGAGTCAACAAAAATAGGATCTAATAGTAATACATCAGAGGATCTACATCAGGGCGGACCTGAAGCTTAATGGACTGTGAATCCTCTGTCTGCGCACAGCGTCCTTTCCCTGGTATTGACCCATAGTATGTCTGCTTCCACAATTGCCAATTCTACAGAAACAGATTACAGAAGCAATTTTTTTTAGATCTGAAATGTCTGCAAGGCATTCTATTAGCTTTTCTAAAACAAATGATCTGACATTTATAAATACTTAAATAATGTCACCTGTCCTAAGTTTAAACACTTTCTGGAGTGCTTCAGAGAACCTTCTGCTGTCTGCTCTAGGTTTGTTCTGAGTTCTCTTCCTGACACTAAATAGGTGTTCACAAAATGTAATATTCATTTACCATGTGTCATTCCTCTTTAAAAGAAAGAAAACAGAATATCTATTTTCAGGAGAAGATTTAACCATGTTGAGTAGCTAATGGATCAGTTTTTCATACAGGCAAAGCTGAAAGCTAGTGTAGCCTGGTGATGGACATCAGAAAATCAAAGGCCACACACCTATTAGTTGACTTCACTTATACTCTGAGCGACTGTGTGCCACTGTACGCTGAACTGACCCAGACGGATGGCACAAGTATCCCAGGGTGTCATCCTTTCTGGTATCTATTCCCTTTGCCACATGATTTTGCTGTTCTTCACACCAAGAAGTAGTTCCTTCATCTCCTGGGTCTTGTTGGGTCTTGTTGGGTCATGAGATTTCTCCTGACCAAGGATCCCTAGACTGTGGTTTCAGAAACACACATTTCACATTGCCACACATTGCATGTACTATGTAGCTGTATCTGGAGAGAACATGCCTGACTTTGTATGAGACAAGGAAGAGAGCTGAGTGTTTTGTTAAGGCCAGTGAAGGTCAGTCTACAGCCAGCAAATGTCCCAAGAGCTGAGGGAACTCAAGTGACAGCCACCCAGCGCAGACAAGTCTGAGTCACCTTGTTATACATTCAGGCACAAACAGATGCTGAATGTTTTAACCTTCTGGATTTTGTTCAATGAGGTTTTGTGTTAATAGATTGCTGAAGAGTTTTCAGAAAAATGTAGCAAGATTTTTTTTTAATGCAAGGGAAATGTACTCTATAAATAATGTAAAAAGTTTATTCATTGAGTCACCAAACTTGAAACACAAATACATAAGAAAATGCAAATCAAAACATGATGGAATAACACGTTACATCAACTAAGATGACTTGTAATCAAAGACAGACAGCAAATGTTAGCAAGAATCTGGAGAAACCAGAGCCCTTGTACACTGCTGGTGGAAATGTAAAATGGCACAACCACTTTGAAAAACTATTCAGCAGTTGCTCAAAATGTCAACCATAGCAATGCTACTCCTAGGTATGGGCCTAAGAGAAATGAAAACTGAAGTCCATGAAAAAACTTGTACATAAATGTTGAAAAGACCATTGCATCAATATGCAATAAAAGAAAACCTCTTAATTATAGATTAATTGATGAATGAATGAACAAAACTTGGCATAGCCATACAGTAAAATATTACCTGACAATAAAAAGAATTAAGTACTGATGTATTTGATAATATGTGGACCTTGAAAACATATTGTTAAATGAAAGAAATCAGCCACCAAAGACCATGTGCTCTATGATTCTATGTGTATAGTTTCCAGAATAAAAAAATTTTACCTAGAAACAAAATGGACCATTGCCTTGAGCAAGGAAAGGATGGAGGGCATGGTGAATAATTGCTAATGAGTGCTGAGTGTTTCCTTTTGAGTAATAAAAATTTAAAATTAGATCCCGATGATGGTAGTACAATTAATGAAGATATGAAAACTTGTTTGTCAAGTCTAAATGGGTGATTTTGTGACATACAAATTATATCTCAATAAAGCTATTAAAATATATAGAGACACAGAAGCTCCATCTTCTGACTGAAGTGTGGCTTGATCTTTATTTCAGCCTTTGTTTGTTTTTTTTTTCCTCTTTCTCTCTCTCAAATTCCTGTACCTCAGTTATTCTTTATTTAGCTCACATAAATCTTGGTATTGATTGGAAGAGCTTTATAGACAAAACAAAACAAAACAAAGCCCTTAATACTGTTCCTTTGGAATGGTGTGGTTACTATATCTGACACGTTACAAAGTGAATAACGGAGAATTTTGACATAGTACCAGACACTGACTTTCGCAGGGCTCTAGCTCTGCCTTTTCTTATCTTGCTCTCTGTGACACGGCTCCAGTTCTCCTTGCTCTTGAAATTGACCTGTCAAAGAGAAAGGGCACAGCTTGTCATTGCTTGGGGTTGGCACCCTGAGGGCAGCCTTAATGTGGCCACAGCGGCTGTGGCAGGCATCTTAGGCTGCTTGTGGCTGAGTATTGCCTGCCTCTTCGGCAGCATCACCTGTGCAGGTGAACCTGTCCTCTCACGGGGAACAGAGTGAATGGAGGCAGCCTCACTATCACGGGCCCTGCTGGATCTGGCATTCATCTCCTCCATCCCTGGCCTTCTGTGCCCCAATATGTCTTTTATTTAGAACTTCAGTTGTATTTCCAAATTATCAAATTTTTCCCAGACTGCTTCACCTGCTTCTGGTTTTACCTTCCTCCAGTCCCCCGAGTGGTGGTTGTGAAATGGAAATCTTCGTCATCTCATGCTTGTGCACCTAACATTTCTATTGGCTTCCTATCGTGCCAGATAACATCAAATTGTCCCAGCATGACTGGCAAGGCTGATATGATCTGATAGGCATGTGTATCTTACCACCCTAGCACTTTTGAAGCAATAAAAAATGTGTTGCTTTCTTTCAGAGCTTTAAATAAGTGCCCTTTTTTTATTTCTCCCTTATGTTGTGGGTGGTGGAGAGGGAGATACTAGAATGAAACACTATGGTGAATGTGCTGGGGAGATGGGGAAATGGGAAGGTGCGGCTCCATGCCTATTAGGTGGCAGTTATTCAACATGAAACAGCTCTGTCTCAGTGGTGCACTTATGGTCAGCCACATGCATTTCCCACTTAAAAATGTACAAAGTTAGACCTCATGAGATGTATTTTCACCACAAGGCAAAGAGAGATAAATACATAAATATTGATATAAACACAGAGAAGTCTCCGCAGACCTCTCGTCACCTCACATCTTCCCTCTCGTGGACTGAAGATTCTTTGTGTGCCAGTTCTGGCAGGAGTCCTTTTCAGAACCTGAGGCACACACTGTCTAGTATTTTAAGACATCAGAACAGAAACACTGGATCATAAGCTACATTCCTTAAACCCATGTGGGTTTGAAATTTCCTCTCCTGCACCGCCAGCAGCAGAGTATTCACAGACCACACTACATTATAATTTCTAGAATTTGGGTTTTTTTCCTCTACCATTCTTCATGATAGATGATTGTCAGTCCCCTCTATGCTTTTAGCTGTGTTAACTTACTTTATTCATTTAATTATACATTCTTATTTCTTCCTTCTCCCTGCATCCATTAGCATACACTAGTTCCTTTTCGAAACTACTTTACTGTGTATATTTAAAGCTATGAAAGTGGAACAAATTACTGATTTTCTGTTATGTTTGGGATAAAGTCTACTTATTTAGCATGAATCTCAAATAGAGTGCAAATGTATTGCCTATAGGCTTTGTGTTGTACGTCAGAGCTTTAGTTCTTCACCCTACATGTCTAGATCCTTATATGTATATGCATATATACATTAGAGATAAACCTTTGTGAAAATCTTATATCATCATGCATTTGTAAACTGTACACATAATTTCCTGTTCATCTCTGACACTAGATCATGTGCTGCTGACCCTGGATCAGACCTTACAGTTTAGATCTCAAGTGTGCCCTCAAAAGCTCATGTGTAAGGAACAGGCCTCCAGGTGATACCACTGTGGGGAGCAGGTGAAACCTTTAGGAGTGAAGTCTAGTGGGGGAACGTTAGATCCTGGGGTCGTGCCCTAGAAGGGGAAGCTGGGACCCTGGGCTCTTCCTCTGTTTCTTTGCTTCTTGCCCACCATAAAGTGAGCAGGTTTGTCCCTCCATGCACTCCTCAGTATGGTCCTCTGCCGTGACAGACAACCAAAGTGATGGGACTCAGTGACATGGACCTAATCCCCTGAAACCATGAACAAAAATAAATCTTTCCTCCTTGACATGGTTTACTGCAGCTACTTAAGCACAGCCTCAAAACAATGAACAACACAGCAGAAAACTTAACTTGTTCCACCTGAACATCTTAGACAGTTCCTGAAACAGAGAGTGAACACAATATGTGCTTATTAAATCTATGTATGAGATAATAAATTAACAAACACAGCAGACAATCTCTGAGTTAAATCCCTTATGATCTTTGGTTAACATTTAAGTTTCATACTTCTTGAATGGAAATCTAGCCACAAAAATGTCCCTTGAAGATGAAATCTTAAAACATGAAGTCATTCACATCTCAGGCTCTTGCTCTAACCAGGTTTTTCTTCCCTAAAATCTCCTCCAAGCACTTTCTCATTACTGATAGCAGATATCATAGACCATATAATAGAAGTAACTTACGATTATGGCAGAGCCTCACTTCTTTCTTGAAATGGCTGCTAATTAATGGCTGAGGTTTCCAACCAACCCGAAGCCAGTTTCCTCATTCCTGTCATCCACAGGAGAAAGGCAAAGATTTTCCCCTTGACTTTGAACCATCACTTGGTTTTACAGTCCGTTTGCCTGTGGTTTAGAAACTGAGCATGTCAGCATTCCTTTTTACTGCCTCAGTGTAGCAGCAAAATGTGTTTAGTCCTCTTTCAGAAGTGAAGATTGTATTTTAAAATCAGTCTCTCCCCTAGGAAAATGCTCACTTCTTACTCCCCGACAGATTATGAGGACCTCAAAATTAAGAAAGATGTCTAGAAATGTGAGTTTGTACAGAAAGAACCAGAAAATCACCCAGACACGTAACAGCTCTGTTACTTGCCTGGCTTCTGTCAGGAGAAATGTGTGTCTGGATTTTCAGGCTCATAATAGACATGTACAGCTAACTGACTTTTATCTTGCCTCTGTCATATTGATCTATCAGTGAATCTATAATAGAAGATGGGAGCCTAGAACAGTAAAAAAGTAATAACCATTGAGATGGACAGCCTGAGCAAAAATGTAGTTTCATGGGGACACTTAGTGCAAAGAACTGTAGATTCATGTCAAGGGGGCATAAGTATCCCCTTCAAAGCCAACTGTTAAAAACACCTCATGCACAGATGACCTGCCTTCAGAATATGATATGTTTCTGTATTGATTTTTAGAGTTTCAAAACAACAGGAAATAGCCAAGTGAAAGTTTCTTTGCAGAGCACTAAAAGTAATTTACCTTCTTCCTTTGATTTCAACTTCAGATTTTGTTTTATGGTTCAAAGTACAAGTGCTTATTTTAAAAAATTCATTTCTAACTTATTGTAGAAAGCAGCACTGGAGACCAAGGAAGTGTGGAGCAAGAAATGAGGCACGAAATGAAACAAAACACCCCCCTCCCAATTGCATTAATGGAGTCTGTGTTTAGTCATTACGTAGTGAAGTTTGTCCTGTAAACTCAGACCTACTGATGGGCAGGATTTTACCATCACCAGATTATTCTAAAGAAGATACTGCTCTCTACCCTGGCTTTGAATTCATCTGTGTTTATTTTCTGAAATTCCATCTTGTTGTCATCGTTTGCATAAAAAGGAATTGGTCGTATGAAAAAAGAAAATATTCTTTCAAGACAGAGGAAATGTTACATACTTTCCAGTGTAAATTAAGAGCACAGGAATATTGTTAATAGTGCTAAAGATGGCACAATGCTAGTATTTTACAATTCATAACTAGACCTCTTTTTTGAGACCTTATGCACTTTATATTCACATATATTTGATTATTAAAGTATATTGAGGTGTAGAAAAACAAACTTTATCTTATTCATGGCCAAAGTTCAGCATTTGTTCCCACTGCTTTCTCTACTTTGGGCCTCAGGGAATTGCATCAGTCAGGGCTCTTGCAAGAAACAGGTGGCAAACACAAAGGAAGCACAGAAGATTCTAAGCAAAGGGTGAACAGGTTAAGAGAGCCAACTAAAGAAGGTGGCAGGTGAAGCAAACATCCTGAGGCTACCAGAAACCACAAGTCAAAGTGCCATTGAAAAGACAAAGGGAGGGGATGTTTTCCGAGCTGAAGGGGTTTGAATTGGAAGGTTACCCAACAAGAGGTGTGGCCTTCGGAAAGCAACTCAGACACTGCAGACCTGTGAAGCAGCAGGGGCTTAGGAGTAAGCTATCCTCCAACTTTTCTTTTTTCCTATCTTCCACTTTCCTACCAGTGTCTAAATTCCCACAGAAAACAAGAGAAAAAGAACTCTAGTTTGAGAAGGCCTATTAATTACTTTCCTATGACATAGAGCAAAGAATGAAAGCTCCGCAGTTAATCTAGAGGGGCAATGTGAAAATTACTCTATTGCAGTGGCATGGATGGTCTGTCTTTATTTTAGATAGATGCTAGAATCTCAGACAGTTGCCATTACACTTGCAGCTCTCGAGCTACCGCAGAAAACAGAGAATGCAACTGTTTTGTGCCCCATGTGTAACACAAATTGACTGAGTTAAGAAAAGTATGAAAGTGAAATGATATCTCCAAGGGTAACAGAAGCAATAAAATCTTGAGGAATAGAAGGTAAGCAAAATTAAAGCAGGTGAAAGAGATGGAAATCTGGTAACCTCTTCCTTCTATTGCTTTGCAGATACAAATGTTGTGATGCTCTTCCCAGGAGGCAGGACGGTGACTAACCTTTTCCTTACCTCCTGGCATTTCCTTACCCCCCCAAAATCATTTCAGCATGTTTGGTTCTTTATAGAAGCCCATAGAAAACTGAGATTTTTTTAAAGGCATTTGATCATAAATTGTATGTTAAAATAATGCATTGTATTCATAAAGAAATAAATGTCAGTGTCATGTGTTTGCCAGAGCAAGATTAAAGTGTTTATGTACTCTAGGCTATTTTCTTTTCTGCATCTCTTCCTGGTAAGGAGGCAATTTATTATAAACATTTAAATCTTTTAGGTATTAGATGTAAACTTGATTTTTTTTGTTTTGTGTTTTGTTTATTTTTTTACTGGTAGATGTTTTCCTTGTGGTTTCTGCAATCAAATGGTCTTTATTGGAAGATTGGAATAGTACCAGACCTCTTAAAATACAAATTTCTGTTTTCTTTAGGGAAGTGATGCTGTTGGTCATAAAATATAGAATCCAGTTCTTATGCTATGTATATTGATTGTGATTTAAAAGAAAGAGAAATAAGTGGGTCCTTAAATAGATAAATTACCTACCTTTCCATAAATCTAAATTTACTGTAATTCAAGGCCAAGTCCTAGCATGCTAGCAGAATTCTCGACAAATTACCAGTCTGAAGAAATATTTACAGTTCTTCACATCCATTAGGATGAAGTTCTCACTTTAGATAAAATGACAACTATAGGCTATTCAAGTTTGCTTTGCTTTCTTTCTTTGCTTATACTTTTTCTCCTCAAAGACAACTTTTGAAAGCTTGACTATTTCACAAACAGCTTCTAATGGCTTGGATTGTTCTGTTTTTATTTCAGTATAGATAACTGCAGGGAAAAATATAGCTGAAGACTTCTCTCAAAGTATGTTCATATCTGCAGTTTCCATTAGAACAAGATTATGATGTGTTTCCACATGCTGGTTATAAAGAAAAGACCTAGCTTTGCTGTGATAAATAGATATGTGAGGACTCAGTTCAGCATATCGGTGTACACACATGCACACATACACACACTTACATGTTGAGTTGAAATAGGATTGCAATGACAAAAGGATAAAATTTGTACTTAAAAAATCATTATCTAAATCTGATTCTGTCCTTTCCTCCTTATAATTAAACCCACCATTTTCCCCACCAAGTACTTCTCTAGATACCTCTAGAACCCTCTGTTTTCATGCACAATTTGTATCTTTAAATTTTTTTTAACTTTCCCTATGTATTCTTGCTATTATTTAATGACTTCATAAATATCATTCACTTAATTTTCTTTTACTGTTTAGTTAAAAACACTTTCTCCAGAGTTCATTCTTCTACTGCCCCAAGGTGGGGCAGATGACCACCACTTCTGCCCCCACTCAGATCACTTACGAGACACCCCATTCCTATCATTTTATGTCTTGCTGTCACATTTCCTATCTTCTCTACACAGAACACAATTCCTTGGGGAGCCTGGATAAATATCTAGTTTGTCTTTGTATTTCGATTATCTTATAATAAGTGACACTCAGGAGAATGTCAGTGGCATACTGCAAATGGATGAATCTTGATCTCACTGGATTTAACTCTTGACTCCAAGTTTTACCAAACCTTTCTGTACTGTTACTTAATAAACAGAGAAGAAAAATAAAGCTCTGAGATTTTCAGTAACATGTTAAAGTTAACAACAAAAACTGACCGGGCAGAAATTGAGCCCAAACAAGGCTGTTGGTTTCAAAGACAGCCCTTTCCTTCCTTTGCTCTGTTGTTTTTCCGGGTAACACCCCATGCCTCTATTTCTCAGAGACATGGTCCTGGAAGAAACACTACATTCCACTGAGTTGATAAAAGCAACAAGAGCGACTGTATTAGTTTACAGTATAGGAGAGAGTAATAGAAAAGTCTAGTGTCTTTACTTTTAAGGGGGAAAATATCTCTAAGTGACAGAGAACAAGGGAATCCTAAAGGATTACCCTTGAGTGACATCTTCTCCCACCCTACACAGAAAGTTTTCTTTGAAACCAGCCAAGCCTTGTCCAGTTACCTTAGATTCGCCTTCCCTTGAATGATTGATAAGCACAGTTACATTCCTATGGTTTCTGTAGATCAGCACTGACAGGAAAACAAGAATACTGCAAGCGTAATGAGAGTGTGAGGCCAGGGAATGCTGCTCATTCTATTAGTCTGCAAAATGCCATCAGCTTATAGTTTAAACATAGAACAACACAGGAAGAGTAAAGTTCAATTGCCCTCTCATTAGCCCTCATTAATGGATTGAAAGATGTTTGTATGTAACAAAAGGTACCTTTTGTTTCGTTGTGGTGGTTCAGCAATTGAGGTGAATAGTCTAAGTTGGTAGTAACTACTGGAACTAAAACCAATTTGGGGATAAGGACATACAAATTTAGTGCTATTTTATGGGCAAATAATGAGTTTAGAAAGGTTCTTTTACCAGTTTAATAATCAGAAAAGAATTTCAACCAATACAGAACACTTATACTTATACATAGATGATAAATTCTAAGACTATCTTTGAAAATTAACACAACTGCATTTTTAAAAAAATGTATCTAGCTATTGTATTTTCCAAAGCTCATTGGAAAGGAGCAATACTGCAACTTCAGAAGCATTAGTTTATATCGGGAATTGTATACATGGTGATAATCTGTACTTTAATAGCTCTGGCCAGGGTCGAACACAATTTATAGTCAAAGGTCCTTTGGGAGCCTACAGTTGCCCCTTGACACCCCTAGGTTGGTAAGTGTCACTAACAAGCCTTCCTCTGTCCCGACCAGAAGATCCCCTTCCCTCCTGTTTCCTGTCTATAACCTAAAGAACGGAAAAGCTCTCGCATCCCAAAAGTCCTGGGGTCAATCTTCAGCATCACAGAAAAACAAACAAACAAACAAATAAAAGATTGAAATGTAGTTTTCATGTTGCCTAGAATGCAGGCAGTCCCTTGAGATGGGGCTCCAGAGTGTAACCTGCATGAAAAAATACAGCTCTAACGTTTGGATTTTTTTTTTCTTTTGGAGACAGTGAGCGACTTCTTCAAACTGTCTCAGATAGACTAGACAAACGCTGGTCCCAAGAAGTCAAGATCTAGTTTCATTTCCTCTGACAAGGGAGGAAGAGAGGTCTGGGTCACGGGGGAGAAACAACCGTGGGCCTGATCGTTGTCTCACTGTATCGCCTCCCCTCTCTGCTCCTAGGAAAGACTCCAACACATCTGAGCGTAGCGAGTTGATGATGTGGGTGACAAGGCTCCTCTGTCTCCTTAGAGCTAGTTTTATGTAAGTCCTCTGTTCTATGTTTTTAAACAAATAGCCTTCTTTCATGAGGTGAGGAGTGGAGCCAAGAAACCTGAGCATACTGACCCGTGCGGCTCTTAACAAGAGAAGGAGGAGTCAAAGGTGGCCCAGCAGTGAGCAGTGAGCGTTGGAAGCTCTGAGTTTCCTTCTTCCTTATGGCGCCATCAATAGCTTTCACCTGATTTTCGCTCATTTTCTATCTCTTGCAACCAAATGCCCAGCCAAGTCAGAGCAGTTGGCCTTGAATATCACTTTCTCTACTAAATTCTTTCTTTCTTAACCGACATTTTGTGGTTGAACAGATGAATCCCAGATGTGAGAAGAATAGTTCACATGCACAGGGAATGAAGTCCTGGCTCATTAAAGGCAAGATACCATTCCCTCCTGGCTCCAAATGCCAAGATAGCATTTCCTAGAGTTGAGAGGGAATGGGAAAATTTAACAAAAGCCATAAGGAGTACTTCCTGGGTCACTAAGAAAGTCACAACAGAAAATACTCTTTGGTATCCTGCCAGTTTCGTGTCCCTCCATGGCACTTACCCTTCTAATCATCTTCCACTTTGCCCTCTTTGAGAATCTTAGTTAGAGCTCATGTCGACACCTGTAGAATTTCTGTCATCCAGAAAGGGCGGGCAGATGCTGTCATAGTGAGTGAGTGTTGAATGGAGAGGGAAGACTACAGAGGAGAAAACAGAAACGGGTGCGTGGGTAAAGTGCAGGAAGTGTGTAAACCCAGAAAGGGATTATAATCCTGAGAGGAAGGAGGGTGGATACTGAAGTTAATAAAGGAGAAAATGCACTATATGGTGGAGCCATAATCAATTTGGCAAAGGCTGAAAAAAGGCCTTCTTCCTGTAATTATGAACATGCACTACTCAAAAACTTTAGAAAGTTCATTAGCTTCCCTCAGGCAGTGAACAGTCAGCCATGCACAGAGCATTGCTCTGAGTGCTGGCTTCTCACTTGTGTTGGCAAAGAGCATTTGCAGTGGACACTTGGGTGGAGAAATTTCTTCCTTCTTTGCTGCTGCACATTTAATTGAATTTAATTTCATAAAATGGGAAGAGGATTGAGTAAATATATCCTAATGAAAAACAATTGTTGAAAGAGTTATGGTTTTTAATTGGCCAATACAATTTTCTTTGATTCACCAGTTTTGGGGAATTCAGATTTTCTTGGCAAATAGTCACACAGCCCAAAGAGAGAAAAGAACAAACCTTCCCATGTCATGCAATTGACTGACTGGCAACAGTGTGAGGAGAGCACTATGTAATCTTGACTGGGGCTGATGCACAGTTTCCCAAAGTCTCCTTGAGACTGACTTGTCCTTTTCTCTGCAGTTGTTGAAGAAAAAAAAATTAAAACCCTTAAAATATTTAAAATGTCATTATTTTAATTTTCTGTATTCTAAAAGCTATATCTCATTTATATTTGCATTTATTTTTTATGTACAGCTATTGTAATGTTATAATAATAGCAAATAGACCTGACCTACAGCAAGAAGTCATAATGTCCAGGCATACATTAGTTCTGTCAGAAATATGGGAAAATAAGAGTATCCATAAATCTATATACAATTAAGCATGTGGACTGAAGAAAGACAATGTCCAGTTTCACAAAGGAAAAAAAGGAGCCGGGCATGGTGGCTCACGCCTGTAATCCCAGCACTCGGGAGGCAGAGACAGGAGGATTGCTGAGTTCGAGGCTTGCCTGGGCTACATAGTGAGCTCAGAGCCAGCTTGAACTACAAAGCGAGACTCTGCCTCAAAAAAAAAAAAAAAAAAAGGAAAAACTTTGTCCAGTTTCACAAGACAAAGGAAGTCTTGAATGATACCAGAGTTTTAAACAGAGAGTGATCTTAAGTGTGATTTCTCTATCTCTGTCATTTTTCAATGCGTGAAGTGAATATAAGTTTCTTTGTTGACCAGACGATGACTTCATTAGGCATTTTGTTCACTTCGTAGGTCTCATCACCAATTATTTTTCCTGCATTAGATTCTATGTGATTGCTATGAAATAAAACTCTGATGCTTAGAACAATAATAGAAACCAGCATTTGATGCTTTGTTTTCTTATGGGCCCTTCCAAACCCTGGGAGCAGGTGCTTTAGATTAGGCTGCTCAAGGCCAGCAGGGCCTGGCTTTATTACACTTTGGTAAATAACAGTCACTGTTGTCATCGGAGTTTTCCACACTTGCAGAAAATGTCACTAGCCACATGTCAGCAGGGTTCTTTGTCTAATTTCTACAGCTAAGGTGGCAAGAAGGTTATTAGAAGTAATAGCAAATTTAAAGTTTTATTAGCAGTAAACTGCAAAAGCTAATGGTGATGCCAACACTAGATAAAATCATTGTCACAGTTAATTCTGAACTCCTTATTTCAAGCTTAATAATAGGAAACTCAATGGAAAGGATATTACACGCCCCATATCACTCATGAGTGCCGCAGGCCTGAGTAACTTGTTATTTTGCTCATGAGTGAAATAAAATGCAGATTATCCTGCCTGCTATCTGAGGCATTGTTTTAATTGAGGATGTGTATCTAGCGATGGGAGGGGTCCACGAAAGTTCTCATTTGTGTACATGTTATAAGAATGTTCTCTTTTTCATCTATGACTCACACGTCACCTTTGTATTATTGTTTTTTGTGTTTTTAAGGTTATCTCTGTCCCAGCTCAGAGAAAAGAAAGCAAGCAAGGAGATGGAAATATTTGGTGCTTTTCACTGAATTTCTGCAAAAATGCTTCTCCAGCATTCTACTGCCTTTGTCTCCAGCCCCTCTTTCTACAGAGGCAAACAATGGAATATTTGTGTTATTTGGTTTGCTTCACTCTCATCCTTAATGCCAGCACAAAAAAAAAGCCCTTCCACTCTGACATCCACTCCTGGCCAGAAATAAATAATACAAGATGCACTCCTCCATACTTTACGTTTACTAAGAAAATAGGTGTTTCTGAGAATCAAGATCACATGGGATTTTGTGTTCTTTCTCAAAAGCATGTTGCTCTTTCCTTTCAAACAAGTTGAAGAGAGTTCTGATCCTGTGCCACAAATCATCCCATGTGCTGCCTTGGGAGCCACGTGTGCATTCCTGCTAGAAGGGGAAGCCTTCTGTGGACTTGACAGGGACTGTCTGTGATTACACAGATCTAACTTCAGGCTGCCGTGTGTGTGTGTGTGTGTGGAGGTGAGTATTTTTAAGTAGGTCCTATGCCCTTTGATTGAAGTGGAAATCCAAAACTTCCACAGCCAAGATCGTTTTGACTTCTCTAAGTCTCAATGTTCTCTTTGAAAGATCTGTCTGATGATACACTATTTGGACAGAGCTGTCTATTGTTCAATTATCACTTTGTGATATTTATCTGACAGCAGAAAGCTAAAATACTTAAAGACTGCAGCCAGTCTACCTAACAGAGGTTTTACACAGAGAGAGATAGGAAAGAGCAAATACCTGCTTTATCTGCTAAATTTGAAAAACATATGAAATCTGCGTTCTGAATCTTAGCCCTCATGAGCAAATTCCTCATTAGGTGAAATTAGCCCTCAAATTACAATCTACATTGGTTCAATAATACTGTTCAACTAGTGGTGAGATGAGATTTGCTTTCAATAATTTACTTACCATTGTTTGTCCATATCATATATCAGTTTGCTGGCTCTGTCCTTTAAATGGCATTTCCTTTTATCCAAAGCGCCAAGCTGTGAATGTTTTGAGAAATGTGTGTGCTCCAAATAAGATGATGCCGTTATTAAGAAGTGCCATTTCTTTCAGGAAAAATGAAACACTGTATTCCTAAATTATAAACAAACAGTCCAAAATTCCAGAGATGATTATTTCCAGGATGGCAAAGTGCAGAGGACCATGAGAATTTGTAAATATGTACAACTTTGCAAGACTGATGCTGAGCCAGAAACACATTCTGTTCATCTCCACTTACTCCCATCTATCCATGGTTTTCTTATATTTGACAATGAGTATAGTATTGCAACACTTGAAATCCTTTTTCTATTACAAAAAAGAAAGGACATCAACCAGATAAACATGATATTAGTGTTTCATCATTTTTGTTTTGTTTTATTTGCAGCCCTGAACTTAAGAGAACCATCGGTCTTCTTCCAAAAGACACTTCTAATAAATTGTCATACCTAATTTTGCACGGATGCTGAGATGTCTGGCTGCTCCTATCTGGAGTCTCTTGGGACCTGTAGAGATTTTTTAATGGTCGTGAGAAACTGTCTTGTACTGTGGATTATAGAACTGTCTTTTATAGTAGCCAGGCATCCACACTACTGAAAGCAGATGTATCTTTTGCCATTTTCTCAAGATTTCTGATGGTTTGTAAACACACTGAAATCTGTTGATAATCATATAAACATAGGTAGCCAACCTTTTAAACTTAAATGATATTTTCAGGGGAATAATTCATGTAACTTTTCCATGGCTGTTTCAATATTAAACCTTTAAATTCTTTAACAACTTCACCTAAGGAAAAGACATAGTTGTTCAATCATTTTATGAACTTTAACTGTCCATAATTTGTTCAAAGCTAAGTCTACAGAGGGTTCTCATTATACCACATATTGGTTATGTTTTAAAATTATATTTCAGCATGTAGAAATAGCAATGAAAAAAATTGCCAAAATTTGTGTCCAACTGGAAGTCATGTTGGAGTAGGGAGACACAGAACATGTCTATTTAGTACTTAGTCAAGATGAATGTTAGGAAAAAAGCAAAGCAGAAAAAAAAAGAGTGATCAGGCAGAAACTCTTTGCAAAGTAACATTTGGACAAGAGGCAGCAAAGGCAAGAAGAAGCAAGTGAGGCAGCCAGGGCTGCAGAAGGAACTTCAGGGAATGCAAAGACAGTTGGAGAAACTCACCCACAGGATCCTCTCTGTTTAAATGATACCATGGAGGCAAATGTGGCTGAGTCAGAGCAAACGAAACATCAACCACTATAGTTGATGAAGTCACAGAGATGTGTGTTGAACAGTGTTTACCCTGAGCCAATGGGCAGCCCTCAAAGGATTTTAAGGAGAAGATGGAAATAGTCTGGTTGAGTACTTGGAAGGGAACACACAAAGTACTTAATGAAGAAAAAGACACTGCTGGCTGTAACAATTTCAGCTGGTTATGAGTTAAGACTCTACTGGAGTTATCCAGATAAGAAAGGATGAAGGAATCAAAGTGGATTACACACCTAAATATTAACACAGAAACAATAAACCTTTTGCAGAAACAGATTAATGAAGGGTAAAGAAAAAATGTGATGATAATAAAAAAGGAAAACAAAGCTTATATATTTAGGGGGTGAAGAGTTGTGAGGTGGGTAGTGGAATGGGAAAATGAGAATTAAATTGTGCCATATACTGGTACAAATTCCTAATATTGAGTGAGATCACAGTGTGTATATACAACATACCAATAAAGATTTTTTTTTTTTTTTTTTTTTTTT